>JAKTVI010000053.1:0-48312 GCA_030557115.1 Insectozyma chauliodis | reverse complement strand
GCTCTTGTTGATACTGGGATTCCAGTAGAAATCTCAAAGGTGCTTCTGAAGTGGAGAGTTTCTCGTCCATTTGAAAATTCTGATGAAAATGAATCAGGTTCCAATATGAGTGAAGATATAGATGAATCTATAGACTTGTTAGAATACCAATTCCCAAGTTTTGTCATTTTGGAAGATTTGGGCGATATGATACCCCAATCTGAGATTGATCAAATGAATAGAGAATTAATGAAAAAGAAGTCGGTTTTCAATTTCTCTGACATGTCCAAATTAAAATCAGAATTTCATAAGTTTAAAGGAAAGATTCAAAAGCTTATCAAAGCAACAAATGCTTGTCAACAAACCAAAAGCACCAATGATTTACTGTTGTACCATGATCTTTTACTAGATAGGATAGACGGTGTATATAAACCACCTTCACAAGGTGCAAACACAGAAGAAATTGAAGATTTCTTTAGTACACCGTGGTATGGCCTTTTAATGGATGGGTTGACTAGTGAATCTGAATTGCACTCACAAAGTATAAAGCCAAAAGAAGTTGATTAAAATGGAATCAAAGCTTCATCATCAAGTGCCAAAGATAGAAATTAAGTAGTTTATATAGCTTTTAATCTAATAAAATAAAAAAAGCTAACTTATGCAAAAATAATGAGCCAAAAGCAGAAGCCAAACAATACCCGCTGCTCGCATAAATCATAAACTAAGGTCGTTTAAATCTTCAACAAAATGTGAAGGCGAGTTGAGGATGCTTAAGGCAAATTCTTATTTTTTTTCAATAAATGCAAGAAGCATACAAGAGCTTTGATAAATTTGCTCTCTTAAACAAATGACAGACTTGAAAGAATTTTAGTGTATATAGAATTTAATGATGATAATCTGAAAAGAAAAAAAAAATATGAGTTTGTACATGTTTCAATACAATTGTTGTTACGTGATTTTATGGTGACCTCGATTGGCATCTTTTTAATTCAAATCAATTTCAAATCAAAGAAAGTACGAGGTTTTGGTTTTTATTAAAAATCTGCAATAACTTCTTGGTGCGTGATTAGTTGCGACGCTTGACTAGAAGTCGAACTATTACAAATTAAGCTCAGCTTTCAATTAAACTTCAGGCTTCATTCAGATTTCAATCATTGTGGTTAATTACTTGTTTAGCTTATATCTTGAATAACCCTTTCTAGAATAAACAAAACCATTATTAGATATTTTTTTTTAAAGTTTTTGGTTTTTGAGAAATCTGGATTACAAAATGACGAGAACCCTATGTCAAGATTACAATAATGTCTACAAAATTGTTAATCAATATGAAAAAAATTGTGGTTATTAGGTCTTAAGGCTGTTGGGATATTTTTGTTCATAAATTCAAATTATTATTGTCCTGGTATCGTTTTTTGAAATTTTGATTTCAAGTAGCGACGAGACTTAAATTTGCATTGATAGCAAAACCAATAGTTTGAATATTATCAGATTTGAGCAATTAATTCTCGACTTATCTTATATATGTAGTCCTGTTTTCATGGAGCATTGATTCAGTAACATTTGTAACTTTTATGGGGATTACCACTGAAATAGAAAAAATAGTTTCAAATTTTATCTCCACTATACGTTTATAGCTTATTTGCATCTTATTTGTTCTGAAGGTTTTAAAAGAAACACATTCACAGTTCATGGTTTTATAAAATCTAGTGACTTTTATATTGTTGGCTGCAAAATCGTATGTCTGCAAAATTCGTGGCCCTTTGATGGTTGATATTGAAATTTTAAAAGTCATGAGTATGATTTTATTAATTTTGGAACTATCAAATCTTGAATCTCCTGCTTGTTTTAGCTTCCAATTATTTAGATTGATTATTACTGTAAATCCATCCGCTAAATTTCTTTTTTGTAAATTATATTATTTATGTTCGAGTGTTTTGTTTAGCCGCTAAGAAATCTGAAATGCAAGTTTAGGAGGGTACCTACGTCAAAATTTATTAGCATTCAAAAGGTTAGTCTATTCTACCCATATGAAAATTTGCAGCTAATAAGCGTCGAAATTCGAAATAGACAACACATGTAATCAATTTTTTGCATTTAAGATTGTGTATCCCTTGGGGTGTTGCAAAAAATGACAAGTACTTAATTTACGATATCAAATCAATCTCAATGGTCAAATAAGTGTTATTCCGGCGGATTTGAAGTTGTCTTTAATTGGATGACTTTTCCAATAAACTAGAGTTTTCGGTATATGTTATACATTGTACATTTTTGGTATAAACGCAAATCTTAAAATTTCAATTCTTCTAGAATGGCATCTTTTACTTTCTCAAGAGTTGCTTCATCAATCAATTTAATTCTTTTCTCTTTTTGACTCAATAATCTTAATTCTTCTGGCAAAACATCTTTTTCAAAAGAGTAAGCATCAAAGGAGTCTAAAGCCTTGTTCACAACTTCTGAGAATTTTGCTGGATGGGCAGTTGAAAGAGATATGTACTGTATGGAATCATCATCGTCTTGCTTTATGAACCTGTATGCCGCGGTGACACCCACAGAAGTGTGTGGATCAATGACGTATTTTTCTGGGCTACCTGAGTAAACTTCTTTGATAGTTTTCACAGTATCCTCATTGTTGACTCTATCAGAATCAAAAATAGTCTTTGCACCATTCAAGACTGATTCTGGAACTGAAAATTTGCCAGATTCCTTCAATTGCTTCATCCATTCATTTAACTTTTCCCCAGCTTGGCTGTCGTTATTATCAGTTAAATTATCCCTTATCAAATACCATAATAATCTTTCAAAATTAGATGAAATCAAAATATCCATTGCCGGGGAATAGGTGGCCTTAACACCAATTTCTTGTTGTTTAGCGTATTCACCAGATTTCAAAAATCTATCCAATATATCATTTTCGTTGGTTGCAATAATCAATTTGTCAACTGGTAATCCCATTTTGTAAGCATAGTATCCAGCTAATATGTCACCAAAGTTTCCGGAAGGTACAACGAATCTAACTTTGGACTTCTTAGACAATTGTTTTTGTAATTCAAAATAAGAATAAAAGTAATAAGTTTGTTGTGCTAAAATTCTTGCCCAATTGATAGAATTGACAGCTCCGACGTGATATTTATCATTGAAAGTTTTATCTCCAAATATTTGTTTGACAATATCTTGACAATCGTCGAAAGTACCATTGACTGACAATGTATGGACGTTTGCATCTTCAACTGTTGTCATTTGTTCTTCTTGGATTGGACTGATTCTACCAGTTGGGTATAATATAAAAACTGACACATCTTTTTTACCTCTTAAACCATAAATTGCAGCGGATCCTGTGTCTCCTGAAGTGGCACCAACAACAGTAATAATATCTCTTGGCTCGTTTTCCTTTTTAGCAGAATTCTTTTTGGTCAAAAAGTATTCAAACAAGTTACCGACAAATTGTAATGCAACATCTTTGAATGCATAAGTAGGACCATGGAACAATTCCAAAATATATAAATTCTCATTCAATTTTTTAATTGGTGTCACGTCTTCAGCTCTAAATGTTGAATAAGATTTTTCAATCAACTTTTTCAAATCTTCGTCTGGAATCTCTTTTGAGTTGATATACAATCTTAAAATGTTGAATGCCAATTCATTGAATGATAAATCTTTCCACAGACTTATGGTTTCATCTGACAATTTGGGTATACTCGAAGGCAAATATAATCCACCATCTGGAGCCAACCCAGTCATGACAACATCTTCAAAGGATAATTCTTCTTTCTCGGTAGATCTGGTTGATCTATATACCTGGGATGCTGACATTATTCAAACTATGAATCTTGCTTGATGAAAAAAACTGAAAAAAAAAAATTAAATATAAAATATTTTGAGTCACTTTTCTAGACTTCCCTATTGAGGTATATGTGAAAGCCTGTATTGGAAGGTATGATAAATCTAATTATCCTGCATGTCAGTTTTTTGTATTATGTAATTGTTTATGAACAACTGACCACACGACTAAATATTTTTTTTTCTATGTTTTGAATTTTGGTAGTCTAATAAGCTTGATAGATCCAGTAAACCAAAAAATAACTAGAAATTGAGTCTCAGATCGTAAAGTTCAATTGATAGAGTTATGAGTAGAAGATGCGTGCTACGAAATTTGCAAAATGATTTCAAATTAAGAAACTTTGATGAACTTTTAATTAAAAAATTGAGCACCCGTTCCAGGTTGTTTCAAGAGATAAAGTCTGGTGAGCCCATTGTGAATGCTAAAATTACTAAAAATACATTTATATCCTCCACAACTCCATATTCGGACAAATATTACCAGCCTATAATATCATCGGGGGCAGATGGATTTGAAAGATTAACAATACCAAAAGATTTTACCGCTAACAACCAACAAATCCATCTAAATGAAAGTTTTATGAACGATCAAGACAATTTACAAAAAATTCTGCAATCTTTTAATGCTTCAATTGACGTTTCAATAGGTTACGGATCTGGAGTTCTACCTCAAGAAGGGTACGAAAACGAAGTAGATAAAGAAAGACAACTAGACTTTATAAACATAGTGCAAGACTGTTCTCAATTCCATTCCGAAAATTTGAAAAAAAATCCTAATCATTATTCAATTAAATCATTAAAATTCATAAATTTGATTCAAGGTAAAGACGGAATATATTTTAACCCATTTGTCAAAATACACCATCTGTTGGTCAAGTATGGAACTATTTCTTCCAAATCGGCGCTACTGGATTTGGGTGAGTGGAATTCGTTGTATTTTGCCGGTAGATTACAAAAACCAGTCAATTTTGTCATTGATAAAGATCCAATGATCAAATTCTTAAACCAGTATAATTTAAAAAATGCAATGACCGTCGCAATACTTTTAATTAAGGCAAACGAATTTTCGGAAAAACAGTTGTACGAACAAATTACCAGATTGTCGTATTTGGGAGATTTTAGAATGTATATCGGTGGCGAGAACCCGAACAAAGTTAAAAACATTGTATCGAAACAATTTGATCAATTCAAATCATTGTATGAGCCAATAATAGATCATTTCATTCGACGAAATTATTTGATAATAGTGGACAACGACTCTATAAACAGAATTTTTAAAAAAAATTTACAAGTTCCACACAAGATCAAACTAATAGGTTGCTTACCTTTACAATTTAGAACCCAATTGTACAGAAAGTTTCAGGACAAATCGTTGAAAGAAATTGTAAAACATGAGAAATTAGCTCAGCACCTAACTTCTTTAATAAGCAGGACAATCATTGTTAGCTCCATTAAACAAGGTATAAGAGGAGTATTCTCTGCTGGATTGTTCAAATCTTTTAAATACGCACTAGCAAAGAAATTAAAATATTTAAACTCCGTTTAGAATATAATTACGATTTTGCTAAAATGATGTGAAGAAATTTATTTGTTTTATTATTTATAGATCTCTATAGCCTCTGAATAGTTTATATAATTTTGTATTGGCTTCAAAATTTTTGATCCCAGGAATCTAATTTCATGGTACCATTTTCTTGGAAATTCAAATGCATCTTGAAGACGTCTTTTAAAATTTGTGGTTCGTGTAATGTTTTCTTTTTTGTACAATAGAATATTGCTCTGTCAAGATAATCTTGTAATTGGGCAGTGTAATCTGGATGAGAACATTTATCAATAATAATTTGAGCTCTAGCTTTTGGTGATAATCCTCTTAAATCAGCCAATCCTTGTTCAGTAACAACTACATCCAAGTCGTGTTCAGTCTGATCAATATGAGGAGCCATTGGTACTATACATGAGACACCAGTTGGATCTATCTTTGATGGTCTAGCTGACGGGGTATGCATGATTGACAATTTAGCATTTCTCAAGAAATCAGCTGAACCACCTAATCCATTCAACATTCTTGATCCCATAACGTTAGTTGAATTTGCATGACCATAAATGTCAACTTCAACAGGAGTATTCATAGCAATGACACCCAATCTTCTAATGATTTCTGGTGAGTTTGAGACGACTTGAGATCTAAGACATAGTTTTTTGGAATATGTGTCCCAATTATCATAGAATTTTTTGAAACCATCTTCTGTTAATCTTATTGAAGTAGCAGTAGCAAAATCTAAAGACCCAGATTCAAAGAAATCTAAGAAAGAATCTTGCAAGACCTCAGTCCAAACTGTCAAATTTTTGAATTTAGAATCAGCTAAACCTTCAACAACAGCATTTGCTATATTTCCAATACCTGATTGTAAAGGATGTAAATTTTCTGGTAATCTACCATGTTTAACTTCTTGTTCTAAAAATTCTATCAAGTTGTTAGCAATTGCTTGAGATTGAGCATCACTTGGAGTATTTGGTGGAACTTTATCTCCAGTAGTACTTTCAACAATTGCAACAACCTTCTCAGGATCAACGGGAATAGCTTTTTGACCAATTCTAAAATCGGCAGATGTGTGAGGATATGGCTGTCTAAATGGAGGATTGACTGGCATGTCAATGTCATGGATGCCTTCAAATGATGGTGTTTTTGTATTAACTTCAATAATAACCTTATCAGAAACGCTTATCATTTCTGGTGAAGCACCAACAGCAGGACCTGGAATAATTGAACCGTCTTCGGTTATAGCTGTTGCTTCAATTATAGTGTAATCCAAATTAGAACCATTGGTTTTATTCCTGGTATAATATCCATAAGTTAAATCTTGTGGAAACATGGACAAATGCTTATCAAAAAATTGAGTTCTGCCATCGTTTATAGCAGCGGCAATTGGTTTTCCGACTTGATGAGGTGATCTGGTCAAGATCATGTTATTCTCAGCCCATCTACTTTCCTCGGGTCCAGCACTAGCGCCCACAAATAAATTAAATCCTAATTTGCCTTGCAAATTATTTTTTTCAACATGATCAACTAATACACTTGGTATGACTTTTGGTGCACCTACACCAGTGAAACCGGACCAACCTAAATATTGACCGTTTTTAAATAAGTCTATACATTGTTCTCCTGTTCTTAATTTTTTTAAATAAGGAGCATATCTAACTCTCTGTTTTAAAATCGCGGACATGGTTTTCTTTAATGATTTAATTGGATTAAATGGTGAGTTCGTAAAGATCAGATAAGAAGTTGCTTATCTGGTGATGAGATACTGAGGTTTATCAGAATTTGTAGTGAATTGGTAGTAATATCAACTTGAAATTGATAGTAAAATAATATGATATTACAAAATAATATTTATGTAACTGAAAAAAAAAAAAGAAGTTGAAATGTTAAACGACGTAATCAACCAAACTCTTGAATTATGTCCTGATGAAATCAAATATTGCAATTAGTGAAAATCTTCCCAAAATGTAATATTAACGGTTCAAAACTAGCGGAAGAAAAAGGAAAGGAAATGTGGAAAATATTATTTGAAGAAAAATCAACTATATTTATATGTAATTTCGATTTATAGGTAGATTCTCCGAAACGACACACCGAACCGTTTTTTTGTTTCCCCTCCATACAAAACCAAGCATACAATGTCGTTTAATGAACGACATTTTTGTGTTTTTTTTTTAATTTAGTCTTGCCCAGCACAATTTCAATTACCACGGTAATGTCGTCCGACTTACTGTTGTTTTTTTTTTTGTTGGCCCAAGTTTAATGTTGGCATAATCGTATAAAGCTTTGAATACCTATGCGACTACATTTGTATGCGCAAATATGTATGCCTCCTCAATCGATTGATCCGATATTTTTTTAGAATTGACAGTCTACTCCGCTCTCTTTATTATATAAAAAAGTAGATAACTTTATTTTTTATTGGGACAAATTATGAGGTTTATTTTGTTGAAAATTTATTTTTTCGCATCAATTCGAAACACTTGCAGCCAAAAAACTTGCTCCCCTCCTCAACTTTTGAATTTATAATTCGTGTTAGCTTATTTTTCTACTCAACTACAATCTCAACTAAATTTTGATGCGTGAACACAAGAATTAGATAGGCCCCAATCTAGATTTATTATACGAGGGTTACTGACGCAATGTCTATTATTGTTCTGTTTTGTTTCAAAGATTGCGAAATTTCTGTATGATTTTTTTTTTCGTGCTGCAATATTTATTGGGTCATTTTTCTTATTGCTGGTGCGTCCTCATCACTTCATCACATTGCCTAGTTTACCAAGAGTTAACGTTGTTGTTCTTGAAAAAACTTTGGATATTTATTGTGATGACATACAAATACTCGACATTATTTTCTGCAACGTTGGGTATACTCATTTCAATCGGTAATTTTGTAAAACAATACTTGAATGTGTGAAAAAATCAGAATAAAGTTATTTGGCCTTCATTTCCTAGCTCTCTACTCGATATACGTTTTTATTTGCTCATCCGAGTGTATACGTAGTTCCAAAACTCGGCTTTGGGATTTCTAAAATGCTGCTGCCGCGGTTAGTTTCCTCGTTATATTGTAATTTGAACCCGTGTACCCGATTGATACCTACACCTAATCTAGTCATCCTCCACTTCTAATCTTTACATTTCCACTGAAATGCGGAGACAGAAGTCAAACAATAATTTGAGTTTTCTTTGTGATTTCTTGAATCTTGAGCTTAACAAGTTTAAAGTATGGTTTTTTCCATGGATATTCAGTTTGACGCACAGCTCTTGTCACAAAATCGTGTCAAGACTGAATGACGTAAGTTTGGTGGTCCCAAGGGTACAACTAACATCCACATAGACCACATGTATACACTGCCACCGATTTCTAAATTAATACTCTAGCTGCTTTGTACTCAGACCTTTGAAACAAAAAACCATCAAACAAAGAATAACCTTTTCTCTTAAAAAAATAGCTTTTAGATGGAAAGAGATGGAATGTCGTATATTTTTCACTCCGGTTTTTCTCCAGATTTTTCTATGACTCAAAAACGCAAAAATGCATACCCTTGGAAAATACAAATGTATTTTTTGTATGTAAACTATTAACCACCTCGTAAGTCTCAAAAATCACTTGTTAAGTCTTGCTGCTTTAAATCGGCTCACTTTGATTGGATTGCCTACTTCGTCAGTCGGTTCTAGTTCTAACTCCTGTAGTGATTTCTTGAAGCCATTTTGCTGCGAAATAAGTTTATTGCGCAACCTATGATAATTTTCTTTAATTTCCTGATTTAGCATCTCATCTTCTTGAGTATGACCATCCTCTCCGTCATAATCATACTCATCATACATGTCGTTTTCTACAATTTCATCTGTCATAACTGGTCCAACATCCTCATCCAACTCAAGTGATGTTTCCTCGTCCATGCCTACTTCATTCAAAAAACTATCTTCTTCATTGAATTGCTGGTCTTTATTGAGTTTCCTATCTTCTACAATTCGGTTTAGTTCTTCAAAATCATTCAATTCATCAACAACGGGACCATCGGTTAATATGTCATCATCGTACATGCCTAAAACGTAAGCTTTTGCCATGGTATCATCGTCTTGTTGTAGGTTTTGATAATCCAATTGGGTCTTTCTCACCTCAACCGTAGCATCGTCTTTGACATGATCTTCATTATGATTTTCGAAAAAATTTTGATCTAACTTGTGTTTTTTTCCGTTTGCGCAAGTGGAGTGTGAAGTATCTGCTCTTGGATCTTGACTTGAAAACTGTTTGTTTAAATCTTGTACAGTAGAAGATCTGCTTGACTTGAATTTTGAAACTCGTTTGCTTGGAGTTGCATTTGAACTTGCATTTGAACCTGCATTCGAACCTAAGTTAGGTTTGGAAAACTCATCCTCGTCATATTCGTCAAGTTCTCGTTCTAAGATTTTATCTTCAATTACTTTGTCCTCGAATTTATCGCTGGATTCTGAATTTGTAGATTCAGGTTCAATCGCTTGGGCCATGTTCTGATTAGTTAATCGATTTTGCTTAAACAATGATACCTTAGATGGCAATGGTGCGTTTTTCAAGCTGTCGCTAACATTTTCAATTTCATTAATTTCCAAATTTTCCGCAAACCTTACCGTTTTTGCTTTTTTGCTCATTTGTGAAATCTTTCGGTCTAACGAATCGTTACTAGGTTGGTTTTCTATCCTCCGTAAATCTTGGATTTGTTTCCATAATAATTCGTTCGACTTTTCATTGTTTCCATAGATACTCTTGCTATTGGTACCGTATAGTAGTTCGTCAGCAAAATCATCATCTTCATCGTAATCATCATAATCAATGAAGTCGTATTCTAGCAAATCGTCATTATCTTCGTTGTATTCTTCTCGTGTATTTTCGGCATTCAATTCATCCGCTATAATTTCCAATTCTATCAAGTTATTTCTGTCGATATCCAAATTAAGTTGATGCTCGCCTTTTTTAAAATCACTCAACCAATTTCCATTTTCTTCCTTTTCTCCACTAATATCGTCTTTTTCGTTCTCGTCCAACTTCGCAAATTCTTCCACACATAGCTTTTTTAGATTAAATTTATCGTCTGAATTTATACTTAGCAAATCAATTTTGTTTAGTAGATCCTCCTGATCAAAATTTAGCACGTTTTTGCCAGATGCATATAATTCCATGTCCTCGTACAATTCCTTCAATTGTTCTGCATTTTCGGAAGCTAAACTTTTACTGACTTTTTTATCTGCTTTGATTGTGTTCTCAATTTTATCTTCATTTGGCTCAAATACGTGTTCAGCAACTTCAGTGTTCTTGACACCAGAATCACCAGAATCTTCAATAAATTTTACATCTATAATATTGCCCTCTTCATCAATCTCCTCTTGAATGTCCATGAATGGTAGTCCTTCCTCATTCATTTTCTTGTACGATTCATTGTTACTCAATGATGTGAAATCTTTAAAATCTTCCAAATTTTTTTTAGTTTTATTTGCAGCTTCAATTTTTTCTTCAAATTGGTGATATAACCTTTTAAGGTGGGTGATTTTCTCATTCAAATAATTGAGAGCCTCTGCTTTGGTAGTTTGTTTCAATTTCCCAGGCTCTGACTCGATAATGATGGGTTTTTTGTCACTCTGAGGCAAATCGATTAGATATTGTTTCATTTTTTCAAGTTCAATCAATTGACTATTCAACAAATTCCTTTTTGTACTCAAACTTGTAAATGCATCCTCGAATTGTTTGCTAATTTCATCAATTTCAACATCCTCCACATTTTTTAATGCATCTTTATTTTCCAAAACCTGGAGTTCAGTCGATGTCATCACTGATTCGAAATTGTTCCTTAATTTTTTTTTTTTTTGCAATCCAAATATTCGATCACTTTGTAAAATACTAGATACATATATTTTCTAAGCTACATACTACCTTAATAGTGCTCCTTCTCCTCCGTGTTTACTTTCCCATTCCTTCACAGCAGCATCCCATTCTTCGTCTTCTGTTAAAGGGGTTTTGCCATCGTTATTAAAATCTTGATTTAACTTATTTTCTATTTCAATTTCTTCCTTGTCATATTCAGTCTTAAATTCAACCCATCTTTCATGAATATCAACATCCTGATAACCACCTTCTACATCACCTTGTCTAGTTGCTTCGCTCCATATCAAATCGCCTCCAATTTCGCTTCCAAAACTATAACCATTGGCTTTGTCAATATTGCTTAGTAAGCTGATCATACTTTTCTTATTCTCTACGGATAGCACTTCAAAAGTAACTAAATGAAAGTCTTCAACTAATTGAGCAATAGTTTCTGTGAGCCTAACGTAATTTTTACCTAAAATAGAATTTGATTCTTTTTCCAAATGTGGAGTCAACAATTCTAAATCTTGGGCCTCTGTATAGTAGTTTAATTTGAAAGGCAATGACCCATAGCTTTTGAGCATATCTATCTTGCTTATAACATTGACATGAGGTAAGTCCAACTGTAGCATTGACCTCAAACTCAACAAAAGGACAGAAATATATTGCGATGGGCTGGTTAAATACAAAGAGTCGATCAATGACACAACGCAAAGTCTTAGCTTTTTGGAATTGGTCAATTTTTTCAAAATCTTGTACAACGAATTGTGATGAGTAAATAACTCTATCTGGCCAGGACAATCAAACAATAAGTAATTTTTATCGTTTATCAAATCGTCGATTTTCTTTAAAAAAACATCTATACCTTCCAAATCCAACAGCTCCAAAGCATATATTAGCCCTCCGTTTGGTCCCAAATTTAGTTCTTCCATTATATCTTCAATGCATATGTAATCCCTTATATCGAGTTCGCATGGGTAAGGTAGCCTGTCGTTAGCTGGATCTAAATTCACGATGCACAGTTTTCTACCTATAGCTGATAAAAATTGATACATTCCGTAGCAATAGGTTGACTTTCCTGCTCCCGGAGGACCTATGACGACTTGCCCAAACATCACTGAATGTTAAAGCTCACAACGAGGTAAAGATTTCAATATTGGTTAATGCACGGAAGGCAGGTAAAGCGAGACAAAAAATATGAATGGCAAAAATCATTGAAAACAGTTTTAAAGATACTATTGAAATTTTTAACAGGGAGAATGACATCAGCCGTAACTAGCACAAATGAATTGACTTTCTTGAGCAAGACTGTCACCGTGTCACCTTTGGTCTTATTGTCGGTGGTTGACCATTATAATAGAGTAGCAAAAGATACTAAAAAGAGAGTAGTAGGTGTTATATTGGGCGACAGCTCGACCAATCTAATAAAAGTAACGAATTCTTACGCTATTCCTTTCGAAGAGGATGACAAGAATCCTGGAGTTTGGTTTTTGGATCATAATTTCATAGATTCTATGGGTGAAATGTTCAAAAAAATTAATGCAAAGGAAAAGTTAATTGGTTGGTATCATTCTGGTCCAAAATTAAAACCATCTGACTTGAAAATAAATGATGTGTTCAGAAGATACACTGAAAACCCATTGTTGTTAATTGTTGATGTACAGCCTCGGGAAGTTGGTATTCCAACAGATGCATATTTTGCCGTAGATGATATAAAGAATGACGGTTCTGCGGCTGAAAAGACTTTTGTCCACGTCCCATCTTTGATCGAAGCAGAAGAAGCTGAGGAAATTGGTGTCGAACATTTATTGAGGGATATCAGAGATCAAGCAGCAGGAAATTTATCTTTAAGAGTGACTCAAACTTATCAATCATTGTTGGGTTTACATCAAAAGCTTAGAGACATAGCGAATTATTTGGACAAAGTTTATCAAAAGAAGTTACCAATCAATCATACCATTCTAGGTAAGTTACAAAATGTGTTCAATTTATTACCAAATTTGATACACCCAACAGAAACCGATGAAGGAAGCGCAACTAATACTTTGAACAATCCTTTATCTACGGCTTTTACAATAAAAACTAATGATGAATTAATGATCATATACATAAGTACGCTAGTTAGAGCCATTATAGCATTTCATGATTTAATCGAAAACAAGTTAGAGAACAAACTGTTGAATGAAAAAAAAGCTTTAAACTCAAATCTTGAATCGTTGGCAATTGCGGAAAATGTTGCTACATAATTGTTAGCTAGAGTTAAGTACATATAAATTTACATTGGTCACATTTAAAGTGCAACTTGAAGGTTGGATTCACGTTGACTAGAGCTATATATCCACTGTTCCTTGTCAGTCTGACTAACATCTGTTTCATTAATTAAAAAGTCCAGCTTAAATATAACTTGATCATCTATCATTATTACGACGTCACAAATTCGAACTTTGAACTTTTATTCTGAACCTCTTCTTCAAATTGTATTTAATTTATTATCGTTGATTAACCAGTTACGAAAAAAAGAAAAAAATTTGAGAGCATAATTCCTATATTTCTACTAGATCAAAGACTCCTATGTTAACATCACCAATCATATAAAAAAACTATCATGTCTTCAAAACTAATAAATGTTTCGAAATTGCACACTGTTAATAATTTTAATTACTTTTTCAACAATCGTACAAAAAGTTTAGTTGTGGATCGAAATTTTATAAACAATCAGTATTTGAATCGTAGGACACAGGTTCCAACTTTCAAACAGAGGCGAAAAATTTCAACAAACATAAGTCTAGATGATGGAAAAGCTTTGCCGTCCACGAACAACATACTCAGAGTACAAAATCAAAAAGTTGCATCATCAAAGGGAAACGAAAAGTCTAGCTTAGTTATAGAGAACGTCGCAACAAAAGTTTTGTCATGTCAAGAGCCTGAAGCTAAACTGTCTCAAAGGTTGGCTTCTGAGCTTCCTTTTAATGTTGTTCCAAAGGATCCCAAAAATAATAGACTTGAACAGATCACCATGCCGAAGACAAAATCGCAGCTAAAAACGGCATTGAAAGCTTACATTAAATTAACAAAGCCAAATTTGACGGTTTTAGTGACTTTGAGCTCGATATGCTCGTATGCTATATCACCACTATCGGTCTCATTGCATGAATTGTTTTTTTTAACTGCGGGAACCGCATTGTGCTCAGGTGCAGCTAATGCTATTAATATGGGCAGAGAGCCTGAATTTGATCGAAAAATGCCAAGAACGGTTGGCAGACCAGTTGTGAGAGGCTTGATAACGCCCGTTCAGGCGTACAAATTTGCAAGTTTAACAGGTGCCATGGGCTGCTTGATACTATGGTTTGGCGTGAATACCACTGTGGCTACATTGGGGTTTTTGAACATCATTTTGTATGCCTGGATATATACATCAATGAAAAGGAAGTCGATTTTGAACACTTGGGTCGGTGCCATCGTTGGTGCTATACCGCCTTTGATGGGGTGGGCGGCGTCATCATCATTGGTGCATCCAGGAGCATGGTGTTTGGCTGGTTTGCTATACGCATGGCAATTTCCTCATTTCAATGCATTATCACATAACATAGCAGAACAATACAAGCAAGCAGGGTATGTTATGACAGCAGCAGAAAATCCAAAGTTAAATGCTAGAGTAGCTTTACGTTATTCTATCCTCATGTTTCCGCTTTGTTTTGGTTTGAGTTATTATGGGGTCACGGATTGGGTATTTCCGTTTGACTCAGCAATAGCAAATGGTTGGTTAACTTATTTAGCATTTAAATTTTGGAAACAGCAACAATTGAATTATAAAATAGGTACCAAAGCAAGTAGTGATGGAATCAACTTAGCTAATGTTCATGCCAAAAAGTTGTTCTGGTGTTCGGTCTGGCATCTACCAGCCGTTTTGATATTAGCTATGATCCATAAGAAAGATCAGTGGAATCGAGCTTTAATTTATTTCGGGCTAAAAAGAGATGACAACAAAGAACTTTTGGATGCATAAAACTCAAGTTGTATGTAAATAGTTAATTAACAATCAATATAAATACTTATTTATTTTTCACAAGTGTGTGATATTGTCTATTGTCTATACGCTACGAATTTTCAAATCCTCGACTGGAAAAAAACGTAATAATTTATTAGGTAAAATATAAGAATTGGATATTAAAATCAAATTGAATTAAAATTGGCAAAGCGTTGATGTCACACAAACAGATCAATTCTATTCATAGGCATTTGAAGCCTAAAGAAGACCTAAGTAGATTACCTAACAAAGACAAAAAGTACCATCAACAAGTTGAAAAAGTTTTGACCTCTTTTGAGTTACTCGAGGAATGGGCAGATTACATATCATTCCTATCAAAATTGCACAAATCCATACAACCTCCTTTTGAATTGACTAAGACAGACCAGTACTACGTGCCGCATCCCGAACAAGTTTCTTACAAATTATCTTTATGTTTGTCTTCAAGCCTTCCAAATGGGGTTCACCAAAAAGCTTTGAGCATTTACGAATACGTAATTGACAAAATGCCGCTGCTGTTGCTTAATGAAGAAATTGCAATATGGATACCAGGATTGGTTCCACTAATATCTTACTGCTCGATACTGGTTAAACCTCAGTTATTAACAATATTGAAAAGTCTCATTTTGGATAAACTTTCTAAAGAAAATTTGAAAAATATCATTCAACCTTTGATTCTTTGTTTTTTATCGGGTTTGGACGACGATAGTTCTGAGGTTTACAATGACATTTTTCTGTTACTTGATGATTATAAAGTCAAGATTGATGACGATTCTCAATTTTGGCAAAACGTATTTATTTGCATTATCGGAAATCCCGAGAAAAGGTTGGGTGCTTTAAATTGGTGCTCGAAAAGGCTACCACATTTTATAAGCTCGAAGGATCAAGCAGGTAATTCAATACTTTCGAAAGAAGCTCAGCTTTGCTTAGTACCTGAAGCTGGGTTGTTGGTGAGATCATTCATTGTTGCAATAGATTTTAACAAATCTAGGGACATTGTCATTATAAGAGGGTTTTTTGATTTGTTATTGTCTCACCTTCCACTCGATTGCGAGGTATTTAACACAAAAATAACTCCAAAAGATAAAGAACTATTAATTATGGCATGTTGCAAGGTCACATTGAAAAAAGATATGAGTTTAAATCGAAGATTATGGAACTATCTTCTTGGTCGAGAACTGAAACTTGAAACAAAAGAAGGGTCAACGAGATTGAAATATTTCAAACAACACGCTTCTAAAGAATGTTTAAATGGTTTGTTGAAGTTAGTCGAATCCGAACTGATGATGGACTTGATCAATTCTTTTAAAATGGCATTGCCTTTGATAATGGATAAATGGGAAATAAGTTATACATTAACTTCAAATCTCTATAAACCGTTATTAATGGCACTATACAAAAACCAAAACAATAAAGAAGTTATGGCTTCGGGGTCGGCATTTTTTAACGCCATTGACTCTTTTCATATATGGGCTAACATATTCAAGATGGTGTTTGACGAGAGTGGTTCCAAATTAGATGTGGTAGGATTTACGTTAAAAGAGTTTAATGTCAGCGAAGACGAACTTGTGACTACACATGCATTGTATGTACTCGTGTGCGTGTTCTCAAAATCTCACCTCACTGGTGAATTATTGAAAGTTATAAAGTCTGTTTTACATTTACTACCTCCAAAGACATTTAGTAAAAATCTTGATCATGTGAAAGAAGAAAATCTGGCAGTATTGAAATCCATTGATAATTGGTACAATTCCAAACTTGAAAATCAGGACACCATCCAACCATATTCAGAGAAAGAGATAATAAGCATTTTAGTAAAGTTGATTGAAGAATCTTATTTAGAGCATTTATATGAAAATGAAATCAATCTAAAGTTGGGTGAAATTTTATCAAATGTTTGGTCTGAGGTTTCTTTGGAATCTCAAGATTTGTGGCAATTAGACAAATTTATTGAAAAAATTATATTAGGTTCAAGCCTGCAAAAGTATTGCAGTATGTCCAGTACTTTGAGTGTCATTCTGATAATCAAAGAGATATTACCACATGCCGACAGCTTTCAGAGTGAACAAATTGTTAAAATATTATTGACCAATTTGTGGGCTTCTATAAAGTCGTCGAACCCTGCAAATCATCAAGTTGAGGCTGTGAAAGCTATTTATGAATTAAGAAATTGTTTCTCATCTTACAAGATCGAAGCAGGTATAGTTCAGCTCTATTTAGCTACTCCACAAATGACGCGAGTTCGCTGTTTAAAAAATTTATGGGTGCATACAAGCTCAGTGGCTGAAGCAGATTTGTTATTGGAAAGACCTTTTCAATTATTACTTGATAATTTGACAGACAAAAATTCAGCATTAGTTTTGGCAATAACCGATTTCATTCAAGAAACGATCAGAAATAGAGGTGCAAGCAGATTTTTCAACTTGCTTATAAATCCTTTGATTAGATTTGGGTTTTTGGATATTGAAAAAAAATTTGTCAACCTCCAAGACAATGTAGATCAGTTTTGTTATCATATTGGAATTATTATCAAAGTACTCAACCTTAATTTGAAAACTGTAAAGGAGGGTCTCACAAACGAACTTGTGGGTGACGACTTTCAAGACAAAGCTGTAGCTAATTATGAAGAAATCTATAATTACAAATCCTTATTATTGAAAATAGTTGACAATTTTCTTCATTTGACATTGTTGGATGGACCAAAAACAAAAGATTTTGATTATTGTAATTACTACCACGAATCTATGGAAATTTGTTTGCAAGTATATCAGTCGTTAGTAAACGGAAATGAAAAAAATTTTCACACCATTTTTAATAATGTTTTATTGCTTTCGCTAAATTTTTTGAATTCAAGTGGAGATCTTCAATATTCAGAAAATATTATGGGCAAGTATTTAGACTGCATTTTCAATTTTTTAGAAAAGGCAAACTCATTAAGATTCAATTTGAACTTATTGCATGTCGAAGAACTGAACAAAAAATCGTTAATAATCGATTTAATTTCTTTAGGAGTTGAAAAAAGTGCAACACCTGAGATTCTTCAAAAGTGGGTATCATTGCTAATAAAGTCATTGTATTTATTTGGGGAACTAGTTTTTAGCATTTTGTTCAAATTAAGTGAAATTTTGCTTGAAAAATTAACTAGTCTTTTTAAAATATTAACATCCTGGCAATCATTCGAGCAGACAGACAATTTCGAGAGTTGTGTTTCTATTTTATTTGACGGATTAGATGATTTATTGTCAGTAAGTCACAGTTATTTGTTGTCTTCTAATTCCAAAGCAAATGAAAGACAAACTACCACCGAGAACGGATTTATAAACACGGTGATTTCGGGAGTATTTCAAATAGAATCACCTACTAGTCAAACAAGTCAAGAAAATAAGCTTTATTCAGTTTATGTAACATTCCATGATGTTGTGACGACTGTTTACAAAATTTGGGCTTGGTCAGACGCTCAGCACGAAATCCCAGTCGATGTCGAGTATTACTCAAAGAGATCTTTAATTAATGTGGCTCATATGTTAAAATTTAAAACAAGAAAATTATTAGAATCTTTAATAGAATTAGAAAGGCAAGAAGTAATAGTTTCATTGATTGCGGTACCGGAATCGAATTCTAGTAAGATCAAATTGTTGAATATCTTGGACTGCGGAAGATCTCAATTGACATTGGAGACGTTGTATGATTTGCTTGCTCAAAAATCTAAATTGGATCTTCTGTCTGCCTCGTCCAGTAGCATCATGAATAACCAATTATCTCGTAGCCAAATCTCAAATTTTTTGGTAAACTTCCTCGAATTTATCGATAATGATGTCATTTTAGATACATGGATACATACAACCAGTTTCTTCAAAGCTATTACAGCAAATTTTGAAAATTACGACGAAATTCTTCAGGATTGCTTACAAATTTGTAAAATCTTAGCTTTGAAACTAACTAACGGTGACCAGAAACAAAGAAAAGAATTATCAGAGATATTCACAAAGATTTTCCAGCAATTGATAGTTTCTTCAAATGCTACAGGTGAAAAAAATGTTGGCAAACCTAATACAATTATTCAAGTTTTATCCGAAATCCTACCTTTCGTACACTCAATTCTTAAAGATTTGGAAAAACTGTCTAACTTGGTCAATTCTTTAATTTCACATTTTATCATTCCTAAGACAAAGTCAAAAAAAAATGTGACAATGAGTTTTGATGATTTAAAATTAATGGAAATAATAGCTCAGAACAATATGACAAAAGTTTGGAAGCTTACAGTGTACGATATATTTATGAGCAACCAATTTTTTGGCCCCAATTTCATTATTGATATCAAAAATTGGTATCCAATATTCCAACTTTGGATCAAAAACGACAAAGAAAAATTTGCTGATTTGATTTCAAAGCTTTCTTCATCATCTAGCTCCTCACCTAGTAATTTATTTGTTTGGAATGAGATGTCAGAAATTGAAGCCAAAACTAACATAATTAAAAGAATTACTTTCTTAATTTTGATTCAGCCAACCGACTTTTTTTTAGGTCACTTAGAAACTTTGTTTGAAAAGATTGATTTAATACTAAAAGGAAGTTGTCCTGATGTTATGAATGCTTCAGTTACTATTTTGTTTAGGGCAATGACTTTGAAATTTAGTGAATTACATTTATTGTCAAAGTGGTCCCTAATCATACATGAGTTACTAACTGTCTTTAACCCGATCGCCATAGAAAGTACAAAAGAATTATTGTCGATGCCAAAAGAAAAGTTGAAGAACTTACTTTATTCTTGTAAGCTTCTAGATCAATTACTCAGTTTTAATTACGATGAGTTTAATCTACATAAATGGTTGTTTGTCAATTCAGATCTAAATGGTGTGAGCGAGAGCAGATCGGAAAACCAAATTCTGATAGTTGATAAGATATCATTAAGAGACGATTTTAACATTTTAAAGGACGATCCTATTAAAATTGACAATTCTTCAAATTTTTTGCAACCCTTGTTGATCGGAATAAAAGAAATCGATCTGATTACCCAGTTAAGACTATATTTTGATTCTTTGAGTCTTATCAATTACGAGAGAATGTACGGGTTGAACGCCATCGACTTTGATGCATTTGTTCTAGATATTTTAAATGATATGATTGTATAAATTGTAAATATAAAAGGCGTTTTAGATTTAAATTCGAAAACCACCTTTTAACTCTTCGGCCATGGTATTCTTCAAATTGAAAAAAAAAAATGTTTTGTTTGCATTATAGCACATATTTACGACGCAAGCTAAATGAATGGAGGATCTACTCACTCACGTACCTACCAAGAAGAATTTGATGAAACCGATATAGAAACTCCACTACGAAATGGACTTCAGACGGCTTCCAAGATTGCAAATTACTCCAAATTCAGAGGCAGTCCCTTAAAAAAATCAATCAAAGTTGATCAAGAAGTAAGCAAAATAGTTCCATCATATCTGCCATTGCCAAAGAAAACTAACCTGAATGACGATACAATGAATAAAGTTGGCCTACTATTTAAGTCACTGCCCCCAGAAAGCTCAAAAAAGAGTGAACTACATTTGCCTCAAAATACCCCCATAGCCAAAAAATTTAATGCAAGTCTGTCCCCTCACGCCAATGAGTCGAAGATCGATTTATTTGAAAGAGTAGACAATACCATACAATCAATTTATGAGCAAAAGGTAAAAAAGCAGAATGCAGAATTAGAATATAATAAAAAAGTAGAAACCCCAATATATGAACCAGAAAAAGCAAAATCCATACGCAAAACGAATAATTTAGCATCATCTCCATCACTGAGATGTGAAAATCAATCCACAGATGATTCTTTGCACGATGTAGCTGAAAACGCCTCATTGTCATGGTGGCCCTCAATAAAATGGCAAAAACTAAGAAAAATAGTTGTTCTGAACCAAATTGATCGTGAACAAGCTATCAATAGTTCATTGCTACAGTCTGAACTAGGTTGCACTTCCAAATTAGAATTGAAAACACGTTACGACTTTCTTGCCAAATTTAGTTCGAAATATAAGAGCAGCAAAAAGAAAACTCGTAACTCGAAAACAAACTAATCATCTTCATCATGACTTTTTATAATATATGATTTAAAATACATGAGATAAAACGTCAGATAATTTTTCATTTGGTTTGGAACTTTCTTTGAGCTCAATCGCAGCATCACTTCTGGTACTTGCAATTTTTCGTTGCTTGAAGTTTCTTCGCATTTGATCTTCATCAGTGCCGGGATCTTTATTTTTTCTTTTCTTTTGTATATTGCTAATTAGCTTGGATTTCTCTACGTTATTGACGAAAGCTTTATTGAGCTTGTTTTGTTGAGATATTTCCATCGCTAGTTTTGCTTGTCTAACATCATTTTCTTGAGAAATTTGTTGAGTTAAATCTATCCATTTAAAACCTGATAGATACTTGATGTTAATCACGTCGTCATAATAGTAAGAAGTTTTTTTGCCTCCTAGTTTATTACCATTCAAGGTTGCAGCACAAAGTTTAGCATCGTTTTTCTTTACAAACTCTATCCAACCTTCGGTGAAATTTTTTTTCTTGTTGCCCCCGTACTTAACCCTCTTGTGGTGAACAGCAGAATCTTCCGGTTTCAAAAATAACCTATCTATTTTCCCGAAATTGGACATTACGGACCTAAGTTTTGCAGGCTTCATGTATGGTGGTATTTTTGATAAGTAACAAACCCCAGTTTTTTTGATTCGTTTTTGTTCTTTTTCAAGTTCTTTAGCTGTTAGCAATTTCAATTTTTTATTTATGCCATTTGACTTTCTACTTGAATCTTTTTCGGTTTTAGAACCACCAATGTTCTCGCCGGGACTGTCTTCTTTCTCTTCTTTTTCTTCTTCTTCTTCTTCTTCTTCATCATCATCGTCGTCGTCGTTATCTTCGTCACTATCATCCCTTTCCTCCTCGTCCTCTTCCACTACTTCACGAGTTGGGGTCAGTTTTGTACCGTTACCAGTTTTTGCTCTCAAATTAAACACCTTGTGTTCTTCATCACTATCGCTATCAAAATCACTTTGGCAGTCTTGGGGTTTCTTCAATGAGTTCTCCATGTCAATTACACGAGATATACTATGCTGAGATGATCAAAGGTTAAAAAAATACAAGTATCGGAAAAAAAGTTCTTTCCCGTCTGAGCATGGTGGTTGAAATTTATGCCTACGCCGAAAACGTAAACCCCTAATTTATGGCTCAACAATACATCAAGCATTATAGCTTAGTAGCTGTATTCATGTTGCTTGTGTGTGGAAACGGTTAAGTATCTACTGTGTTGCAGATTGAAGAAGTTATATCAAATCATCGTTTCATTAGTATTCCTACATCAGATACCGCAGGGCAGTACTTTTCAATTTAAAGAAATTATGGCTTCATTGATAAACACTAGTACATAAATCTATTTCTTTGAGCTTTCAGCACCAGTTTTAGCACCTTCAGTGGCACCGCTGATGACACCTGAAACGTATTCAGCAGCTTCGGAAGCTTTATCTTTAGCAATATCAAGATATTCTTGTGCAGTTTCAGTCAATGTTTGGCCCTCTCCTTTAGCTGCTTGAGCCTCTTTGTTGACAGCTTCGGAAGCATCGTCGTGACCTTTTTGGGCTTTATCAGCAACTGTTTGAGTAAATGATTTTTGGTTGTCTGGAGTGTTGCTAGCTGCAAATTTGTCAAGAGTGTCGGTAACTTTTTCCTTACCTTGTTCCAAGTATGATTTTTCACTTTCTGGTTTTAATCCTTCAGTGATTTTATCTGAGACGCTTTTTCTACCGAGATCTGACATTGTTATAATTAATTGATTAACTTAATAAAAGAGTACTAAAAAGTTTTTCCACAATAAAAAAACCGCCTATTTATATACAAAAAAACCGTGGCACATTCATATGTTTTTCATGATCAAAAACGGAAATATTTAATTGTGTTTCGAGGTTAATTTGAATAAGATTGCTATGCACAATAATCTAATAATCGCTACCAATCAACTTCTCAACCAAATAAATAAACGCCGAAATCAGCAATCAAGTACAAAAACCAATAAGTACCTCAAGATGTCTGATTTATAAACTCGCTAAATTACATAACTTGGCTGGCTTGCAAATTGTGTAACATTCGTCCGATTTGAAACACATTATGCTTTTTTATTAGATCTTGATCTTGACTTAAGCTGTTCAGAGAATTTTATATAAAGGTGTCCCTTAAAAAAGGTTTTACAGTTGTTCCAGTAGTGTTTTACTTTTGTTTTAAAGGAACTGTCTTTAATAAAAACAAGTTTGTTTTTACTAATCATGTCTTTTTTGTTTTTTGACAACTTTCTTTAACACATCAAAAGCGATGCAATGTTTGTCCTGGTTTTGACATAATAAACGTGGTATAATTCATGTACCGTGAAAGTATCATGGATCTCACTACACACATTCTTTGAGTTTTTTTACAAAAATTCGCTACCGATTTTGTTTTTTTTTTTTTTAAACATTTCTGTATCAAGGTTAAAAACTTAAACAACTAGTAGAACCTGGACTATTGTCTTCATTTGTTGCTTCTCTGGATGTAGATCTCGTATGTTCATTCTGTATTGGTAAGTTAGATGAGGTAGTGTATTTGATTATTCATTATACGTCGTCTGGAAGCGAATTCACCTCATGTGGTTGTCTGGCGGTGACCAATAATTTGGATGAGAGTCGTCGTTTCCATAATTGGTAATTTGTAAAAAAATTTCAGTTAATTATCCTGTAAAAAGGACGCGGATATATTGTTGCAACCAATACACTTGCAACGGTGGAATGTCGGTCTGGGTAGATAGATTTCCACATTAGCTGAGATATCTTGCACCCTTCGTAAAATAATTAAAATTTTGAGCTCGATGGTGATTTTATAGTACCCTTATTGTTACCTCGCTACAAAACGTTCAAATTACCACCAATTGAGAGCTTGTGAATATTATTTACGTTATCATAAATTAAACCTCAAATCATTCGAACTGCAAAAACCTTGGCTTTTTAAAACTTTTATGGTACAATAAAGTCTACTTGAAGCCATATGCCTCGCGCAATATTTAATTGAGCTTTCCTGAATTTTCATAGTCAATCCTATAATCTTCGGCGTGTTCAAAGATCGTGTTCCATTGAAATCATTGATGACAGGTTTTATTTTGGTCAAAAAAGGACAAAGGTAGATTTTGATCAATTAATGTGACAAACAAGCCTGTTAACTCTTGCAATCAAACAATTCAAGTCAAATGTAGTTGAAATGGACTGAATTGTATTTTCGTACTCTTTCCACCTAAATTGCTGAATTTTACTTACAACACGGTGACAAGAGATTTGCCTCACAAACTTGATTGTAGTTATCAGCAATTTGCAAAGGTTACTATCTACACTTTACGCACTCATACTCGCTTTTCCAACAGCCAGCTTCAAGCGATAAGTCAGTCTAGTAGACTTTTGCGATTTGTATTCCCAATTCAAAAAATACATGCACAGCACAGGTAATTAAAGTCGCTAGAGACATAACGAGCTATATTTTGGCTAGCAAAGGTCTGGTTTATAGAGACTTCGATTAACTTTAATGCCGCCGGAAATGTTAAGTTGCATAATTAAAGGTCTTATCTTAAGACTTCTGATAATCAATTTTGTCTAAAATTGTGCTTTTGAAGTATTTCGAGTACTTCGTTAAGTTTGTGGTTTCTCGTCAATACCAGACTAAGTAATAGCTCCATGCCAAGTTAAGTACGAAATCTTCGTTTGACACATTACAATATTTGCATAGCCTGATACAAATTCCATACATTCTTGTGCATTCCTTTAATGTTCAACGATATCAGGTAGCGCTAACTGTATTCTACCGACAGGCAAAACTAACATCGACAACATCAACATCTTCAGTACATTTTGAACTGCAATTGAGCTAAAACGGATCTAATTAAGCACAGAAATATAACGATCCAAAAAGCAAATCACAACACGCAATTTTGGGTGCAGAATTATTTAATAAACGTGACTCGTTTATACACCACAGGGCTACCAAACTGATGCTACCATAGAGAGTGTTCACAGATTTCAATAAATTTGCTGTAAACAGTACGAATGCAGCATTGGGTTGCAAAAATCAATGTAATAAGTAAAACTCAGGTTATACCAAGCATTTCTTTGCATTGCATTTACGAAATTGCCATAATTTACCACCTAAAGCTACCATACCAATATTAACTTTTAAATTTTTAATATGAAGGTCACGTGACACAAAAATTTGTAAAATCATCAAAAATTTGTTTGCTACCAACTGCTACCATTTTACACAAACTGAAGACAGGAGGTATTTTAAGATTTTTCTCAAAAATAAACACCGATTTAGATTATTAGAGCATATTTAACAATTTTAGAACACAGATAAAATTTGGTAGCGGTCAAACAATTTTATGATTTAGTTGATACTAAAAGAATTTTTTAGGTGGATTATAGCTTTTTGGTTGTTTTAGGCGCAACTTGCACCAAATACGTTCCTGCATATAAGATATATCCTGCATATAAAATATATCCTGCATATAAGATATATCCTGCATATAAAATATATCCTGCATATAAACTAAGTTTTGCATATAAGTAAATAAAAGAGTGTATATACAGGATAATTTGTGATGAACAGAAATGCTAGAAGGCCAGTCGTACAGACGTTGGTACGTTTTCATACTGGTAAGGGTAAATTGGGTTGTATATAGATGCTATATATCTGTGTAATGTGGTTAAATTGCGATGATTCATAATGGATTCAAGTTGATAATGATTCTGAATGTGTTTGGTGATCAATCTAGTCCGTTATCGAGTGGTTGTTGCCTGGCATCTTCGGTAATTACATTCCAGCCGAGCTTTTTGTTTAGTCTCTCATATTTGGATCGATCTTTATCAGAAACACTCGGCCGTATCGAAGATAAAGCTTTTTCAAAATCATTGGTTGTAATCAAGATTTCATCATCGGCTGTATCTTCTGTGTAAAATCCAGATTTATCTAATTGTTCCACGGGGCTGTACTTAAATACCACTCTTTTTAACGCAATAATTCCTGCTTCCTTGACCAAGGACGATAAATCAGCGCCGGAGAAATTTCTGCATCTGTCATCGTTAGCAATATCATATAAGTTCACACTCTTTGATAAAGGACTTTTATTGGAACGCACTATTGTTCTTAGAATTTCTTCTTTCTCTTCATTCGAAGGCAATTCAATGTACAATGTTTTGTCTAATCTACCTGGCCTCAACATTGCAGGATCTATCATATCTGGTCTATTTGTTGCACCTACCACAAACACTCCTTTTCTGTCATTCAAACCATCTAATTCAGTTAATAAAGTGTTAACCACTCTTGAGCTTGACTCAGATAATGACGAATCTCTTCTTGGTACTAATGCATCCAATTCATCGAAGAAAATTATACATGGTATAGATGCCCTTGCTCTTTGAAATACTTGGCGAACTGCTTTTTCTGATTCACCAACGTATTTGTTTAGTAGCTCGGGTCCTTTAATTGATATGAAATTGGCTCTCGATTCGTTGGCAACAGCTTTTGCTAGTAAAGTTTTCCCACAACCAGGAGGTCCCCAAAGTAAAACACCTGCAGGAGCTGCAATACCAACTTTCAAATATAATTCTGGTTTCTTTATTGGTTGCACTATGCACATGTGTAGTTCCATTCTAATTGTAGACAACGCACCTACATTGTGCCATGTGACATCAGGTACAGTAGCAAATCCTTCACGTTTAGCTGAAGGTTGAACAGTTGGAATTGCGTTTATGAAGTCTTGGTATGTTATGAAAAGGGTGCTCAATTGCTCGCCACTTAAAGGATTTGGGTGTCTATACAAAAACCTTTTTATAGTTGATAGTTTTTCCATTTCACTTTTATTGAAAAAATTCTTCATCAATTTTTCTTGATTGCAGTCATGAAGATCTAGGTCCATTGAATCTTCACCTTTGATTTCATCTTCAAATTCGCTTAATTTTTCAAAAATTCTTTTGATAGCAGTAATTCCCGCAGCAGTGACTAAACTCTTCAAATCGGCACCTACATAACCGGGCGTTAACTTAGACAATTCTTTGTAATTAAAATCGTCTTCATTTTCTAATCGAATTTTTTTCGTCATTGCTTTTAAAATCGATATTCTTTGCTCTTCATTTGGTACGTTCAAACATATTTCTCTGTCAAATCTACCTGCACGTCGAAGAGCCGAATCTAACGAGTCTGGTCTATTAGTAGCCCCAATAACAATTACGGGTTTGCCGTCCGTTTTTTCTAATGTTAGTTCGTCCATCAACGTTAAAAATTGTGCAACAATTCTCCGTTCCATTTCTCGTTGTGCTCCACCATCTCTTTTAGGGGTAATCGCATCAATTTCGTCCATGAATATCAAACAAGGAGCTATTAGTTTTGCTTCTTCAAACAACTCACGTAGTTTTTTCTCTGATTCCCCTGACATACCGGAAACAATAGAAGGAGCTGATATGTTTATGAAAGGCACTTTTAATTCTCCAGCCAAAGCATTTGCAATAGTTGTTTTACCACAACCAGGGGGTCCGTATAAAAGTACACCTCTAGGTGGTTCAACTCCAGTGTTGATATAAATTTCTGGATGCAAAATTGGTAATCCAATTATTTCTAATAATTCTGTCGTGACATTCTCTAGACCTCCCAAGCTTGACAAGTCAGTGTTTGGTGGGGAATAATCAGGTTTCCGCTTTTGCTTTTTCATTGTCAGTTTCGACGATTCTTTTGATTTTCGTTTAATGCCTTTACCACTGGTATCTTCATTCTCTGTGTCAATTTTGTCATCAGGATCATTGTTCCATAATGAGACAACTGATTTGTTTAACTCATTACTGTCTTTTACTTCCATTAATCCTAACTCAGCATTTTTTTCACTTTCATTACTTGTATCTTGTTCGCTGGGACTTAGTTTTCCCATTTCTAATAATTCATCATCTCTGATTAGTTTCAACACGGTACTCACAGATTTTTCCAAATTGTTACGTTTCATTCGTTTTAACTGAAAATCCTTCTGCTGGACATAGGTGATGATTTGTGATGTGGTTAAATTATTTGCGGATTCAATACATGCAAATGGGTCTTCTTGTTCTTCGTGGGAAAGGCTCTTTTTATTTTCTTCCGTTCTTAAATCTAGTAGTTCATGAATTAGTTGATAAAGTTTTCGATCGATAGAATCACTCACCACGCTCTTCTTACCCATTGTCCTACCTAAAAATTATGATAGTTGGTTCTGATAAATTAATTTTTTCTGGTATATATTTTTTCAGGTTAGAGATGATGGTGATGACATCGGATAAACAACAACGCGATATCAATTCAAATTACGGTGATATAATTGAGGAAACTTTTGCTTTTTGAGAGAAAGACAATGAAATCTATTGCATAATTAATAAATTGATCAGTCGTTTTGTATATTGCAAGAAACATTAATATTCTTCCACATTGTTATCAGTATCAGTAACTTTACAGCCAGTAATTTCAATTAAAACCAATGCATTATCCTCACATTCAATGTAGGTTTTGGCTTGGCTCTGATCAATTTTGTTATTATTCAAGTGCAATGATTTGTAAAAATTGAAATCGGACTTATTCACAGAATGATCAAGTACTTTTGCTTTTCCGTCCAACATCACTGAAACTCTACTGATCTCATTTTTGTTAAAATTGGCCAATAATTCAAATAGCGAATTACGTCTTGAAGAAGTTTCTTCGGCTGGAGACTCCGGGGTATTTTTGACAGAAATCCAGTCGTGGATTAAGATTGAAACGTTAGGATTTGAGACCATATTCAAAAACTTGGTTGTTTTCTTAGGTGTTGAGATTATGATCATATCGTTGTCACCTTTGTGGAAAAACGTATAATTCATTAAAGATACATGGGGTTTGTCATTTAAGCATGTTGCTAGATGAATGAAACGACTGGAATTAAGCAAGCTCAATACAGATTCCGGTAAATTTTCGTAACTTGGCATTGTGAATTAAAGAAAATATAAAATTGATATTTAGTTTGAATATAAAGTTACCTTCTTGTATATTTTTGATCTTTCTAGCAGTACAGATATTTGAGATATTGATCGCTACGCACTACTAATTTAGTAATAAATTATTCATTTATTTTACATACTTAGTTATAGCCTTATTAGTCTTTTCAAATAGCTGTCGTCAACAACAAAGTTATTCAATTCAGCTAATGTAACATTTAAAAGCATCAATTTGTTTTCCTCAAGCATTGCATTTTTGTTTGCAGTAATAGTATTGGTTGAAGAATTGTTTTCAGCACTGGAATTATTCTGATTTATTAATACCCCCAACTTAAACAAGTTTTCCCAACTGTGAAAAAGGATTGTTTGTGACCAAATTTTTCGATGAATTCTTATGTCACTGGTGAACCTGTTGTCGGAATTCGTCAAGCTTGAATTAGAGATATTGTTATGTTTGAGCATCTCTTTGTATTCATTATAAGCCAAATTGAAATTGATTGTATTGAGCTCGAATTTTACAATCCATCTTGCTGCAGCAATCACTAACAACATTTCAGTATCCGAGAACGATGCAAGCAAATTAGGCACATGGTCATTGTAAGTGCTGCCGCAGTCAAGTTGTAAAAAATGTTCCTCCGCGAGATTTGGCCTTTCGGGTGATAGTTTTGAAACAGCTACCTTAAGCACATTATTCAATTCTCTATAATCTTTGGATGAATAAAATACTTGTTTAACAATTTTAGAAAAAGTATTGTTTTTATCACTGTACAATAATTCAATCGATCTGTTCCAACTGTTAAAAAGCAGATCAATTTCGGTTTTTTCATCGCTTATGAAAACCTGTAAATTTAGCTTTGCATTATCCCAAAATTGTTCTAACGTGGGACTATAGTTGATAGATATAACTCTTTGAGAAAACCGGCTACTTACTCTTTTTTCCAAAGATTCTCTAGTCGTTATTTTAGCTGTTAGGCCAATGATGCAAATTGGCGTGGAGCTATTTTGAGACAAATCCAAAAGATTGTAAAGCAATGTTTGCCTGCTATTCACTGTGAATTTGTCAAATTCGTCAATAACGAAAACCAAAGGTAGTACATCCTCGTTATTAGCAGAATTATTTAACGCACTGAGGATGTTGGCAAAAGTATCGTTAATAGATTTTTTTTCAAAAGTTGCAGACGATTGTGTTGCGGTGTTCGTATCTTCATTCCTGTCGTCATCCTCCTCAGTTATTTTGATATCCAACTGTCTTGCAATCTCTCGAAGAGCAGAATTGTCGTCGGAATGTACTACCGAGTTCAAATATATATAAATGAATTCGTTTTTATTATCTGCTTTAAGTTCTGACATGGCTTTTTTAATAATGGAAGACTTTCCGCTCGATCTTGGTCCTACTAATAATACAGAATGACTTTCTTTGTCCTCAATCGTTCTTTTGATTATTGAGTAGATTTCTTCATAGTTTTTTTTTAAAATGGATTTATTTATATTTTGAAAATTTCCATTTAATTGAAACATCACTCTTTTTTTCAAAACAGTAATATTCAGTTGTGTATAAACACCGCTACTGTTTAAATCAATATTTATCAAATTTGGGTTCAGCCTCTCGGAAGACAAAACTTTGTGTGTAGATAGCGAGTTTTTGCTTCCATGAACCTGATCATCGCTATCAATTGTCGATAATGTGATTCCCTCGCCGTTATTATTTTCAGAGTCTACATGCTCATCGCCGCTGCTACTATCATCTAGCAATTGATTTGAAAAATGGTTTATCAATTTTATATGCTTTAATTTTTCAAATCTTTCTTTTGGTGGGAGTTTATGATCCTGTACTTTACTGATATGCGAGGCACTGGTATAAGCAGTTCTTAGCCCATCAGAAATGTTACAATTTTCATCGATTCCATATTTCGCTTTCAAATTTTTCGTTTTTTGAATCTTGTTAGGTTTCGGCTTTTCGTTATTTCTTAGTATGGGCATAGTAAAGTCTTCAGTCTGTAGAACTTTGATCGGGCCAAATTCGTTCTCAAAATCTCTTTCAACTGAGTCTTTAGAATCCATACTCGAAAGAGATCTATCTCGCGATATTTCGTAAGTCAATTAAATTTAAACCAGCTCTTGAATTAAGCGATAGTTGGAAAAAAAAAAATAGTATATTACAGTAATAAACAAAACTAAATCTGTTAAAGAAATATTTTAATATCGAATGTTTAACTTTGTCCCACAATCAATTCCAGCACAAGAAGGGTAATAGAATTTTGACGAAAATAATCATCTAAATCAGCACTGCACTCAATTCCAATTGGTTTGCATAAAATTTACAATAACACGAAAAAACTTATGTTGTTTTTATTGTCGAGTCCCAAACCAGTCATCTGAAACAAATTGATTACGAAAAAAAAAGCAATAAGTAGTAGTCCATATGTCACAAAAATCTGCGTGAAACTGTTAATCTGACAAACTGGTGCATATCCCCGTGATGATTTTATAATTTTGAAACATGTATTAAGGATTGCAGTATTCAAATTCAATTTCCTGAAACAGGAACGTCTTGTGTTATAATATATATAACCCTTAGGACTGTTCGAATTTTCATTAAAAATTTGCTCCATAATGGTTATATCAGAATTGAATTGTGCAATTGTTCCAAACGAGTTTTCAATATCAAAACCACCATCGTCACCTCCGTCGTGCGTCCTACATGAAACTACCTCTAACAAATTTAATCGAACAACGACTGGTAACATATACGAAAAAGACCTCAAAGATCTTTTTGCAATGCTAATAATCAGCTTGAATTTGACTCAAAATCACCAGGCAACAGGCAATTCGAACAGTTCTGCCCCTACAAGCGGAACAATTGTATCAACAAATACGGGTGCAAGCAAAAATAAATTAAAGTTTAGTTCACTATCGAAAAAGTTTCCATATTCTTTTAATTTAGAAACTGCTATTCAAACCATGAATAACCTAAGTATCACGGTCGAATCGTCAAAAACAATCACCTGCATCTCGTACAGTTTTAAAACAGACATTTCAAAAACTTTGATAAACCAATTTTATAAAGGTAAATTTTTGCACTCACCTGCCGACAGAACTAGAAGTGAGCCCAAATCGAATGTCCTTTTACAGCCAACACCTAAAGGGATAGCTATTGTTCAAAATTTTTGTGAACGGTTAGGAATGAAAACAGAAAACTTGCCAGAAATTGTTTTACAAAAAACGTTTAATTCTATGGAATTACTCAAATTTGAAAGAGATCCATTCACCGATAAAATTTTGTATTCTGAATATTTCCTTTTCTTGCTATTCAACACATTAATGGGACCGAAGCCAAACGTATGGTCTTCGTCTAATAGGCCAGATTTGATCGACAAACTGATTTTGTATAATACAAATGAGAAATTCAGGGACGTGAGTGACCAAAAATCAATTTTATCGGATCACTCACTTAATAAGCATTTGAAAGATAATGTAAGCTTTAGTTTTCACGAATACAGGACTTCGATGTCTTCTTCCAATACTAGTGAAGAAACCCAAGCGGCCCATTGTAACAATAATGGAAATGAGGTCAGTCCATTTCATCACCGGTATTTCACAAATCCCGAATCTGATTCCCATATACAATATTATACGTCCTCTGTTGGTGTCCGAATGTTGAAAGACAAAGTTTTTCAAGTTAGCAATGACAAGTATGCTACTACTGATTATTGCATGAGCGGAAAGGCAATCTGTCAATGGTTGCTAGATTGTACAGATATTATCAATTCAAAGCGTGCATTGGAAATTTCAGATATTTTGTTGAAAATGAATTTATTTAAACCGATTTCCAAATCAACCGTGAATCAAGATTTTAAAAAAGATCGGTATTATAAACTAACAACATTTGGATTGAAAATTTGTCAATGGAACAAATCGTCTGAAGAAAGTAAACAGTCAATAATTCATAATTTTGGTGCGATTGAAGTGGGGGTCTTAAATTCAAACTTAACTTTGAACGAGATTATCCACGATCCAGGTTTAAGATTTCAATTTAAAAAACACTTGGAGAAAGAATTTTGTCCAGAAAATCTAGATGCGTATATTGCTTTAAAACAGTTTGAAAAAAAAGTTGAAGTTTGGAAATTGTCAACAGAATTACATCAAGCCAAAATTGAGCTACGAAGCTCATGCATGTCCGTTGCTTATCAAATTTTCAACACTTTTTTGAATAACGATTCTCCATTTATGGTTAACATCGATTACAAATTGAGAGCCAAGGTTACAAGTCTATTGACCAATATTAAAAATCATGGAATCAATCAAGATGTGGATGAAACTAATATATCGTTATTTTTGAAAACCCCAACTGAAGATTTAAAAATCGAACCTGCCGCAATAGAGGATTATCAAGAGAAATCTCAGGACACAAGTGATGGAAATTTGAACGAAGTTTTAAATGAATTACAGGAAATATTTTTGCAGATTAGCTGTCAATTATATCGATTGATGGATGCGGATTCAATGCCAAAATTTCTAGATAATTTCAAGAAGTTGAGTTGAAGTGTTTCAATAATTAACCTATAAATACAGTATATATTTGATATGAATGAATGCAAAATTAGCTTTAGCCCCTTTAGTTCTGTCTACGTTTTTCTCTATGGTAACTTTCAATAGCGAAAATGTATTTTTAAGCTACGGGTTCTAAAGTTGTACCTTTTTTAATAGTAGCCCAACCAATTAAACGCCAATGCTTTTCAATACGTCTGGATAAAGCAATCTTTTCATTAATTTCTGTACAGGCTGGTGAAGTTAATTGCAAACGGGCCATATCTGCTTTTACAGCAATAACACGGGCACCAGTAGCAGTTGAACCAATGTTGACCATTATAACTTCACCAACCTCCAATTTACGGACCTTAGCACCTTGTTTTTGACCTTCTGTTTTAACACCCAATAATCTTCTCAATAAGAAATAATTAATCTCAATATCACTGTAAATTGATGGCAAATTACCTTTAGCACCAACGACTTGACCAACCAATCTATCACCTCTACATAAAGTTGGATCAACTTTGGTACCAATACCGATCAATCCACCTGGTACAGCAAATTTCAAATCGTTGTGTTCTGCCAATAAAGAAATAATATTGGAAAATATAGGTTTACATTGAATTTTACCTTGTTCATCTTTAGTAACAATACCTGGACGAATTTCAATTTCATCACCGATTTTAAAAACACCAGTCAAAATTGAACCTCCTGCAACACCACCCTTCAAGTCATTTATTTCCGCACCTGGCTTGTTGACATCAAAAGATCTAATCACTATCAATTTTGGCGATGCTTGAAAATCTCTCATTGGTACTGGAATTGAATTCACAATGAACTGATTAACTGCATCGATGTTATATTTCAATTGTGCTGAGATTGGAACTATTGGTGCCCCATCGGCTATTGTACCTCTTATAAATTGAACAATGGATTTTTGATGTTCCAATGCTGATTCTTCTCTCAATAAATCAACCTTGTTTTGTAATATTATGACATGTTTCAATTTCATGATCTCGATGGCTGCTAAATGTTCTGAGGTTTGTGGTTGTGGACAACTTTCATTTGCTGCAACAAGCAATAATGCAGCATCCATCACAGCTGCTCCTGACAACATGGTACTCATCAAAATATCATGCCCCGGGCAATCTACGAATGACACATGTCTGAGTAAATTATAACGACCCTCACATCCTGGACGTTGACATTTTGGATGTACTTCTTTATCTGATTTAAATGATCTATAACAATCTGGTTCCGGACATTCTTCATTGTCACATCTATAAATTTTTGCATTAGCATAACCTAATTTAATGGTGATATTTCTTTCCAACTCATCTTTAAAACGGACTGTTTGAATTCCTGAAATAGCTTTCACTACTGTCGATTTACCATGAGCAACATGCCCAATAGTACCGATGTTGATAGTGGCTTGTCTATTGATAATTTCTGGTGATAATGGTGTTAAAGAACTAAAATCTGGATCGTCGGGTTGTTCTGGTAAACCACCTCCTTCTTCAAATTCTTTTCTTGCTGTTTCTTCAGCTTTTTCAGTATCATCATTTAATCCTACAAAAGCAACGGATTTCTTACCTTTTATAGATTGATCTTCTAAGTTCTCATCTTGTTGTTGTAATTCGTTTTCACTCTCGTTTTCGTATTCTTCTTCTGGATCTTCAATGTTGCCTCCGATGACTATATCTGGAACTGCATTTTCGATATCGTCGTAAGACATTTTGCTTTCAAATAATGATATTATAGTTTAGATTTGTCTGAAACTTTTACACTTTAAAAAATTTTTCAAAAAAAAAAAAAAAAAAAAAATATAAATTACACGACAAAAGATATCTCTTATATTATTACACTCAAGTATGAAACCCAAAATCGTTCATGACACTGTCGACATCTCTCCATAACATGTCATGATCAAAATGATTCATATCTAAACTTTCGAGACCAATTTGTCCCGGAGACTCGTTATATTGTAAGTTGTTTTGAAACACTGAGTTTATTTGAGGTTGATTCGAGTATTGATTTTGCTGCTGATATTGATTTTCGTGAAATTGAGTTTGTTGGTGATTGACTGGTTTTTGAGCATCGCGAACATATTGAATTTTATTCAATGGGTTTGAAATATGGCTATCAGGGTTCGGATTTTTAGATAAACGATTGTTTGCTTTATTTGCAGATCCATTCCTATTAATCGTAAGGTTTTGGTCTACTATTCTGACCGTTGGTGATCCTGTATCCGATTTAAATTGTGGCGAGTTATCGTTTGATGAATTGACCACTTTGAAAATAGAACTTCTTTTGTTACTGCTAATTGAAATTGGCTCAGGGTCTAATGGAATAGTTCGAATAATCTTTCTAGCTTTAGATTCGGCGTCAACAGTGTTTGATAAAGTTCTATTTTTCCGACTTCTTCCAGATGACGTAGTACTCGTGGGTGTTGATTTTTGACTCATTACGGTTTCATCAATAGCGTGATTTGGTTCGTCTTCCTGTTTCACACCTTCATTCTCTTCGGCCCCGCTCAATTCGTTTTCATCAATACCCGATTCTTCAGCATCATCTTCTATTGGATTGTTTTCGTCGGTCTTCGTGCTTAACTTGGTCATTCCAACTTGTGTTCTAAGTAAATTCAAACAGTCAAAAAATACCGAAGCTGACATTCTATTTCGAATATCAATGCTCAAATTATTTATTTTCATCTTGTCCAAAGTCATGAATAATTGCCACATGTTTTTTGTGATACCACTAGATCTGTACGCCATGTCGTGTTTCAAAATAGATGCTTTTGCAGTGAAATTAATTACTGCTTCGTAGCTTTGCTTACCCAAATCAACATCTATAAAAGTTTTCAAACTTGAATGTATCAATTTTCCGATTATACATGCTGCTTGCCAAAGATTGAGTAGATGAACTCCAGGTAGGTATTTTACGTATCTTCCATCTTCAGACTGACACACTCGAGTATGATTAATCAAAGCATTTGCAGCATTGTATAACTTGATCAACCCATTCTGTAATTCAAATTCCGAAATTTTTGCAGAATCCATAAAATAATAACTTAGCAAATGAATTTTAGTGGAATAAACTTCAAATTTTCTAAACTTTTTGTCTTCCTGGTCTAAATCATTAATTAATTTCATTTCAATCTCATCTAGTCGTTTTTCTAGTAATTTTAACATTGGTAATCTTTCATTTGCATCAATTAGTCCACAGGAATCCATTGAGTTTGAGTTTAAAGATTTTGACATCTGATCTTCAAAATGACCAATTTCCATCATTAATTGAATGTTTTGAGGAATTTTGACATCACTTTCTGCCCTACTGTGAAACCAAATTGAAGAATCAAATTGAACACAAGATGGAAAACCAAACGCAGTAGCAATTGTTTGTGATGCGATATTACAAACTACCCAAGTTTTTATTTGCTCGTTAATCATCAATAATTGCTGAGGTGTTTTGTTTTGCTGCAGTATCAGGAGCTGCATTTGCTGCTTATGAGGTGAATTTTGAACACCACTCGACAAAGGCGAGTGCAAACCTATACGAATTGCCTGAAAAAATGCTGTGCCGACTGTGTTATATGAAGAATCAGCGCTTAATGAAGACGTGATGGGTGGCCAGTAAGAGTATAGCAAAAATGCTTGAACTGAATAAACAGATGAAACATTAAAAATTGGCTCGTCCTCTTCAGTGGGATTGTATCTTGTGATTGGTGATATCATAATTTCAGCCAAAATGCCTTTCACAATTGGAGACAACTGAATTAATAATGGTTTTGATGAGTCTTCTTCGAATCTTCGAAGCGATACAAACATTATTACCCAAAACAACGGTGGACATAGTTTGTAAATTCTTTCTGGACCTTTTAAAACATCCACCACAGGAAGTATGGGGTGGTATCTGTCAATATATTCCAAATACAACGATCTGATGGTTGCAGATTTCAAAGTTATTGAGTCCACTGTCTTATCTTCACAATCTAAAGATCCATTAGATAATAAATTTTTGAGGTCGTCCTGTAAATCAAACGTTTGGTCTGACTGGAGTTTTTTTGTATTATTATCATGATTCTTCAGCTGGATAAATACGGTTTCTGAATTTTTTAGATGTTGTGGCAATGTTTGATGTATATTCTGCCCTAAATTATTTTTCAGTTCCGGACTAACTTGGCGGTATGGGCTTGGATAGTTCTGCAAAGTTGAATTCGATACATAATCTTGTTGAGGAGTAGATTCTTGTGGGCTCAAAGAACTCTCGAAATGTTTTTCATCAAAATTACGGGAGTTGGCTAAAGATGGGAATTTAGTCAACAATTCCGCTGCTTGCTGGTTGTTTAAAGTTTTCTTTAATTCCAAAAATTCTTTCTCAATTTGGGCGATTCGAGCTCTTTTATAAGTTCTCTTGTAATCAGATTTCAAATCACACTTCAATCCCTTTTTCGCGCATCTGGTGCAGGGATTTGGTTGTTTTTCATGGGCATCACACCTAGATTTTTGTTGTCTGCACTCGACACATGCCATTCGTTTGAGCTTTTGAAGTTTCGCATTTTGCTCTTGACTAGAATTGGAATTGTGTAAAGAATTGGAATCAGACATTGGGTTTGAAGATGGTTGGAAATGCTCGGACGTTGGTTGGACCGAAGACTTAGCTGCCAGGTTCGATGCCAACAAAGTTTCTGGCAACTGTTTGGTGTTGTAATGCAAATTTTCTGACATATTACTTGCGATTTGAACCAAGCTATCCAAAGATCTAGTAGTTCTCTCGTTCTCAAAAGAATTTAATTTAGATACCTCGTTTTCGTTTTGGTTACCGGAAGTATGGTTCATGTAATATTTTTGACTGTTATGGTTGATTTTTTATTATTGTTTAAGATTATTTTGCGGTGTTTAGTTGTGAAATAACAGCTGTGCTATATAAACATTGGTTTTTAGTATTATTAGGTAGAAGTTTATCTTAAAAAAAAAATATTTTTGCTTCTCAGATGCGCATGTTGTGTATTAAATGTGGGCAAATGCTAGGTACGAAAATTATTGTGAAATTCATTCTGATGCGAATGGATGCAGCATAATTCAAAATGCAATCGATGAAGAGAAATTTTGTCTATTTTTTGATTTGTACTAAGCAGATACCGTTTACATAAAAATGTCTAGTTTTGTTCGCGATCCATATATTGGAACACGAAGTAGAATCTAAAGTGCACTCTATTTAAGCCTAGGTCTATCCCCAACACCACATCCCGTTTGATATCCAGTCTAAATCAAACTCTGATTTGTCGCTTCCAAATTTTCTTATCATAGGCAATACCCCAATCTTGTCCGCTGCATCGGTTATTAACTCGCACTTGTTTTCTTTCTCATCTTTTTCCTTTGCTATTTGTTTTGCTTCGTGGTGCTTCTTCAGAGCGTACGACGAGAATGGCAAGTAATTTATAAAAAAATCATGTATGACCGGGTCTGGTATCTCTTCTGGCAAATCAGTAGTTGCGATAAAAATGTTTTCAAACGTTTCACTGCGATTCTTAGCAACATGAAGGGCGGTACTCACTAAAATGTCTAAATCTTGAAAATTGTATCCGCCCAACTCGTTTATTCCTGATAATGAAGAACCTCTTCTACGAGTGGTGGAGTTGGCAACTTCAAATTGGATTTCCCCCATGCCCACAATAAAGAATTGGCCCTTTAAACTATGCCACAAAATGTAGTATGATCTTTGCTGTAAATCATTTGTCACAATAGCACCTTGAATGTTGGTGAATTTTTTTTGTATGTCGGTCTGTGCATAACCTGTTTCCATTGAGGAATGCCACTGATGAATCGCATAATTTGGTTTTAAAGAAAACTTTGAAATTGTTTGATTCTGAATAGAAGATTTTCTTCTTTCAGAGGAGCCCAATGCTTTATTATCTTGAGCTTCATTTATGGATGACAATGCATGACTGGAACCTAATTTTGACATTGCTAATATGTTTGACATGCTAGTCAATGAAGTGGAAGATTTTCTATCACCTTGTAAATCCAGATGAAATATCAATTTATTTAACTCAGTTAAGATCTCCAATTCTTTAGTTTGCATAATGAATTTTATTACCTCTTGATCTTTTTCGTTATCCCCCAATAGCAATTTAATTCTTTTGCCAGGTGCATGTTCTAAAGTTTGCTCTGAATCTTTCATCAATTGTTTAACGATTGATTCCTGATCGTCCGACAACATATTAACTGGAATTTGATAATAGTCCAAAGGATTAGCTTTAAATCCAAATTTACGATAATAATCGTTCACACCTGAGTACAAGAACCAAACATATTCTTTACTTAAATAATAATTTGTCAATTGTGTATCGATTTGGCCAGTTGTTGAATCCAAGGCCATATTCTTAAAACTATCGACAACTTTTTCATTGCTTGTTTCCAAATGTTTGTCGGTTATATTCTTTTCAGTTGATTCTATTGCTTGGGCAACGCATTGCCTTGCCAAACCTTGTTTTCTGTAGTCTTTATCAACAAAGACAAAACTCACAAGCAAACCTGTTATATTCTTGACTCCAAACAAAGATGGATCTGGAACTGATGATATAGCATGAGACCTATCTGCAGCTTTGTAGAAAGATTTGAATTGCTTGACGACCGTTGAAGCTACTATTTTATTATTGGCAGTATCTTCAATATAAAATGCATCAATTTTACCGCCATCTTTTAAATAGTCCAAGTGAGCACTTGAACAAACATCACCAAACTTTTCGGCTCCAATTGGCCCACTCCATTCTGTTCCACACAATCTATAGATTTGCTTGAGAATTACAGGGTCGTTTGTTGATTTGAATTGAAGGTTAGACATGACTCAATGAAAATTGAAAAACTCAAAAGAAATAAACTTGCTACTATATTAGATTTGAAGTATTATAAGCGACACCCCTTTTCCGACCTCAAATCCCCACACAAAATAATTTCCGTTGCGATAAAAAATGACATCACTCATGGTAGCATTCCATTTCTATGTACATACCAACCAAAAGATAAATTCCCAAAACTACTGTCTTGTTGGTATATTCCTGTTAAAATAAATGATGATCTTTTGAATTGCTTTTGTTATTAGAAATTTTGCCTAGTTGAATAATTAATTGTTTCTAGAGAAGTAAACGAGTCATCCAAAACAGTCTCAAAAGAAATAGTCCGACTGGAATCATCAAGTACTTCTGATATTTTAGTTTATTATATTTAAGGAATAAACTAAGATGATTGAGTTAGCGAAACTTTTATTCTCGTATCTGAAATTCGCATTTTTGAAGCAATGTAATTATACAGCCCCGTTCAAACAATAGAGTTGTTATCAATTGATTTATGTATCTAAAAATTTGAAACATTTTTATAAACAACACAAATCAATCTTTAAGCCGTCGTTTAATGTTTGCTCAAACGTTTAACAATAAATGGTGTCAAGTTTGGACCAAAAACTTAAGTTATTAATTTGGTAACCTAAATGCCCAACACTCAAAATGTATGTTTAATTTATCACAACAACAAACAAATAAAGTAAACAAATAACTGGTTTTATTTATACAGATATTTTGAAACAATTGCTACTGACTATCTTTTGGGCAATCCTCACTTACGAAAGTATTAAAAACTGAGATTTCTCTGGTTGAACTAATTTTAGGGGGGTTAAATCACACACGTTACTTTATGGTGACGAGCACAATCCAAATAGTAGCGTTTTGGTTGATTAGTCCTCTTCTAGAAAATTTGACTAAGCTTTTCTAAAAATGAATTAAAAATTTTGACATAGGTTCCCCCTAAAATTGAAACCCAGATTTCTTAAGCGGCTAAATTATGCATCCAAACACCAATATTCATAAATACAAAAATACAATTTAGCGATTCAATCTTACAAAAGACCTCAAACAATTACTCTGGTAAGTAAAACAATGTGCAATATCTAGTTTTTTAATTGATTGTCAATTCATACTCTGAAATCAATCAATTTTTTAACAATGGCGTTACAAATTTAGATTGTCGGATTGCTGATACAATTGACAAGTTCAAATATTAATCTCAGATTATAAAATATATCTACTAAGAGCACGCCTGTTATAATTAATAATGAAAAAAAAAATTTATAATTATTGATTGATTTTGTTTGATTTGACACACAATTTAGTTGATATTTATTTTGTTTTAATTACTAGAGTCATCTGTTTATTTGAATTTCTATTTGATTTAGCTTATATGAATCTGCTTCAGTGGTTATCAATGGGTGTTTGAATGATAATCTGCCGAAAGAAATCTGGTGAACACAGACGCAAAAAAATGTTGCAAAAAAATTGCTCTTGAGAATTTTTTTTTTTTTATTTTAAAAGTATATTTTCTATACAGGTTTATGTACAGTTAATATACAGTGCCCCTCTAGGGACTCTATGCGTGTATGATGTCGTCTGTCGATGTTTGCAAAACCTTTTTATTGGTCTCTCTAAAGAGAATAGGAGTCACCGGTGAGGGCATACCTAAAAAAGCATTCACCGCCTAGTAGGTCGAGGCTGATATTTGTACTGATGGTGGGACTAACGGATTTATGAGGAAGTGGTTGAAGTGGGGTGGGACTCGCATGTCTCAGCGCGTCGTCGCTCCACTCTTTTGAAGACTTCCCGTAAAAATCCGTCGATAATAATGATTTCCAGTGGTGTGATCTTGGCGTTACCTAATAGGTATGGCATGTTTAGGGGCTTGTCAGATTTAGCATTCCAAAGTTGTATTGTGTAGGGACATTGAGAAACGTGATGTTCGATAGAATCACTATTCTCTTGGTTGCAAAAGGGACAGCGGTCTCTTTGGTCTGTCCGACCCACGTAAAAGGGATAAAACGAATAATAACCTAGAACAAACTTGTGGTATGTTTGTAGACTAGTTCTGAATTTGTTTCGTGTAGCTCCGATTGCCTGCCAAAATTGTTTCCACTGGGTAGAATTCCTGTGCTGTAATTCTGGTACTGTACGCCATTTGGGAATTATGGGAAATTCAGTCAGTAGTTTCTTGCTCGTGTGGTGGAAAGAAGCGTTGTTAATAGGTTTGGAAACTGCGTCTCTAATACCATCCACTTCATCTGGTTGTCGTTGGTCTAGTAACATTGGATTGTGTTGAAAAGACATTTGGACTCCATACGGACGATCACCTGAGTATGATGTTATCTGAAACCACGCCTGGATCCAAGATTTTTCAGGATTGTCAATGAGTCGGTAAACTTGTTCATGAATTTCAGTCATTCTAGAATTCCAATGTGGTCGTAATGATTTAAGATAATTGTACCAAGGGTAAACTATTTTGAATTGTTGACAGGAATTGTTAGGATAATAAAGTGAGGTGATGTGATCGAGTGCATGTTGTAGATTAACTCTGAAATTTTTAACTGCGATAGATTCTTCATCCATAAAAAGCTTGTAAACCTCTTTGGCTCGTCTACCCAATAATTGGTGTTCAAGATTGAGTAGACCGAAGCCTCCATAGATAGTGGGTGTCTGAAGACGTAGCAAAGATATCCTAGGATAAAAAATATGAAGAATAGCATTATTGATAAATGTGATGTCATTAACTTCGAGTGGTGAGTGAATGTCTCGGAAGTAAAGTTTGGAAAAGACTAATGTGTTAATTAGACGAATGGTGTGAATTGTTGGCCATTCCGGAGACACTGTACGTATTTTGAACAAAAGCCCATTCAAAAATCGATTCCATGGGTTGTAGGAATCACTTTTTTGACGGAGTGGTATACCAAGATGCTTGAAATTTTCCGCTTTAAGTACTGATAGGGTGAAAGACGAATCACAATTGGAAGGGATGTTCGTAAAAAAGTTGATTTCCGTTTTTTTGTAATTGAGTTCCAAACTGGATGCTGCTTCAAAATCTCTCAACAACTCGTGGGCCATTTTGAAATCAGTTTGGTTTTGAATATAAATGATTACATCATCAGCGTACGCGGTGTATCTAACCCTTAAATTGTTAATCTTGTTTAGTGGTGCACCCGATAGCGTTGAATTTATCTTTTGCAAAAAGGTCTCGATGGCAATGTTAAAAAGAAGTGGACTAAGCGGATTGCCTTGTCTTGTGCCTCTTTGTAATGAAAAGTTTGGGCCAAGAATGTTGTTAATAGTTAATTGTCCAATTTGTTGGGTGGTAATGGCCATAAGAAAATTCCTTGCTTTTGTTCCGAATTTCAATTTATTTAACACTCTAAGTAAATAGTCATGCGAAACATAATCAAAGGCTTTCTTGAAGTCTAAGTTCAAAATGCCGGCGTATTCATCAAAACCTTGGTAACTGTTAATCACATGTCGTAAAAGAATGATACTTTCATTTATCGTTCGATTTTTCATAAAACCAGTTTGTTCGGCTCCAATCAATTTCTTCATGGCTTTTTGTAGTTTGGATTCATAAAATGATGATAAAAGGCGAAGGGTACAATTGATAATAGAAATCGGTCTAAAATTATCAACGGAACGAGATGTTTTATCTCTTTTAGGAATAAGTGTAATCAATATCTGCTTCATTGAATCCGGAAGCTTTCCAGTGAGCATAATTTCATTTCCAACTTTCGTCAAGCTTCGGCCTAAGCGTGGCCAAAAGTGTAATAAAGCATGAAAGGATAAACCATCAGTTCCTGCCGTCGTAGTTTTCAAAATCCTTTTCAAATGAGAGAAAAGATCTGCCGTTGTAAAGTTCGATTCCAAATCCGCGATGTCATCTTCATTGAGAGCTCCTGTGAAATCTTCAATAAAGTAAAGTGGTGGATTTGGAGTGATGGATGGTTTGTTATAAATTGAACTGTAGCATCTTGTTGCAACCGAAAGCATTTCTTTTGTGGTGGTGATAGGGTTACCATCTTCGTCTTCTAAGTAATTGATCGTTTGGTTTTCATTGTTTCCTTTGATTTGATATTTTATCATCCGATCTAAAGTATTTGAAGTATAAGAACCCATATTAGGGGGTTTGTCTCGTACTCTTTTACTAGCGATCAGATACAATTCGGAATAGTGTTGAAGTTGTTGCTTAAGATCCCGGAGATTGTTTTCATATGAAAGAAAAATATTGTGTTTAAATCTAGGATTAAAGTCATTGAGCGAATCCACCAAGATTTGATTTTCCAAAATTTTATCCGAAACCATGAACCGCGGTGGTCCAACTTCCAATTTCCCCAGGTTGAGGATTTTCCATTGTGTAATTATTGCAACGTGAGAGGATCCTTTCCGTAATTCCTGTGGAATGTGATATCTGTAAATTTTTGAAGCAAACAGATTATTGGTATAGAATCGATCAAGACGTCTTTTAGCAGTAAATTCAGAAACGGAATTGGTAGGTTGAATTAGATCCGGGTTCAATTGTCTGAAAACATCCAAAAATCCTAAGTTGTTTATCATTTCTTGAAAAAGTTTCATAGTGGATTTTTCTTGTAAAGATATGTTGGGATTTGAACCTTTCTTAACTCGTTGAACATCTAAATCCAAATCAAGTACGTTGTTAAAATCGCCTCCTAGAATGAAATTGAATGTAGGGTTCAGAAGTTTGAATAATTGAAATTCATGGTAAAGTGCCGCAATGAATTGTTGTTGTTTCAAGAATTGTCCTGAATGAAAATAAACGTTTACTAGTAACACCTTTTCATTGTTTTCTTTGCAGTTTATCGCTATGGAAGTGTATCGATTATGTATGTTTTCTTGAGTTAATTGAAATTCTGTAGTTGTGAATTCAAATTTTTCTTTCAAACGTTTGCCTCTGGCCAAGATAGCAGTCATGTCTGAAAAATGTTTGATGTATATTTTAGCATCGAATGTTGAAAGAACTTGTTTCAAATGATTTAAATCCTGTTGAGTTTGAATTCTAATTTCTTGAATAAACCAGAAATCTGTGTTCTTAGTGTTGATTAAAAGTGACGTAAGGGAGTTAGCTATTTTATGGATATTCTTAGAATTTCCAATATTCTTCGAACCAATTTCTAATGAATTAAAGTAATGATTGTAAGTAGCAACACACTAAGAAAGAAAGGAGGAACTTCCCCCACATTTGCGTGTAAAAGATCTCTTTGTTTTTTTTCTTTTTTTTTTTTTTTTTTTTTATAATAAATAAAATAAATAATAAGAAAATCCGTTCTACAATTGTGTGTTGCAAAAACGGAGTAACCGAATAATGAAGAAGGATTATGATGAAAGGTAAATGTAAACGATGATAGTTGGCATTGTTGTTGTTATACTTATTAATCAATATTGATATCATCAGCATGTGTAGAGTGAGCTGAATCTTGTGTCAGTCGAATTTTATTGCAACTGCCACAAATGGCATCCCCATTTTGAGAATGAGTTAAATCCGAAGTACACTCTTCACAGGTACACAATTCAGTTTCTGAAAATCCTTGACTTGACGTTTCAGCGGAAGATTGAGTATTTGTGTTGTCTGAGTTCGCAACTGCGGCTTGAAGGGCTGCAGAAGTCTCCGATACGGTGGTTACAGGTCTGTCGACTGCAGGTTCTTGTGTCTTTTTTGGAGACGGTTGTGATTCTATTTCGGAATCTTTTCCTCTTTTTGAGGGTGTTGACTTTGTTAAATCATTGAATGTAAGTTGTTTTGTGACTTTGGGTTGATGACTTGGGACTTGATTATTTTTCTTGTTAGACTTGGCTTTCAAAATTGGAAAGGATTCTGAATCTGAGGAATCCGAGACATAGTTGACAAATTGTGTTTTGACATGAGTTCTGGAGGTTTGGTGTGTCATAGGGCACTGAGCTTTCCTGTGGTCTTTCGATCCACAGTCCCAACATTTGTCTGCTAGATCACAATTCTTTCTTGTGTGCGTCATAGAGTGACAGTAGTTACATGAGGACATAATAGTCAATGGTTTACAAGTTACCTTGTTGAACTGTCTCATGGTCATCAGCGGGGCAAATTCAGTTTTCAATTGAACGAGGAAGAAAATAACGTAGAATGGCGGTTCGTTTAAATAGTCTATGTTAGCACCCGAATCGTAAATTGCACCTGGAGGGGCGACCTTATCAATAATGACATCATCCGGTTGCAAGAATGCCTTCATGATCAGCTCATGACGATATTTCCTAGTGGCTGGAACTCTTAAAGAGAACAAAGTGAATGGGAGATTTTCTGGTTCAGCTTTAATGTTGAACTTTGTGCCGTCACATTCAAAATTCAAGTTTTCTAAACATTTGATAAACAACTCTTTGTTTTCAGCAAATTTTGGGTCTCTAATGTCATTCTCGGAGAAAAATGGTTGCAAAATACCAATATTCAAGTCTTTGTTGTAAGATAAACTTAACTCATTGAAGAGAGGATGAAGACAAATAGCTTCTTCCACAAATTTAAAATCTTCCATTAATTCCTTTGGGAGTTCGCTAATGTGGCCGGCAATAAATAATTTGTAAAGCTGTAACTCCTCTTCTGAATAAGTTTCGATACTGGCTGGATAAGTTGAAGCAGCATAATTTAAAGCGGTCTCAATAGCGTGAAAAGCCTTATTAATTCCTACTGTTTTTTCAAAGTTTTTGCAACTAAAAGTGACGTAATCTTTTGAAAGAACAATTGCTTGTTGAGCGCGAACTTGGTTAACTAAGTGTTCTGGAGCTTCGAAATCTACCAATCTCTTGGATTCTCTTTCTAAAATATTTCTGGGAATACTTCTTTGAAAATGGTTTAATGAAAGCTTGGTAGCCCAAGTTTCTGGCTCTCTAGGAGTATGGTCGGTCGTGTACATGCTACCAGAATTTGTTTGTTTTTTTTCTGATAAATTTTCATTGTTACCAGCAGATGTGCTAGTAGAAGATGAAGTCGAGGTTTCTTGATCGGAAAAACCGTCCTCGTCCATAGCATCGGCTCCTTTGTCTGGAACTTCGTTGTTACGGTTAGGAGGGCCTTCCTCGGGTGTCTTTTCGGGGATTTTTTTGTTTTTATCTAAATCCATCGGAAAAGAAAAAGACTACTTGATGTTCCAACAAATCACGTGACACGGCTCTTAAATACAATCATATTTTCTTAGACCCTATCAAATTCCAGACTCGGCATTTTGTTAAAAACATGAGAATTTGTCGTCTAATCTCAAGCTTCTGATATTTGGTTTTGAAGCTGTCTAAAATTTATTATGGAATGCACTTTCCCTAGAATTATTGAGCTTTTTACCGTCACATTTCAAAAAATAAGCAAAATACGCACAAATTTCTCTTTCTTTGATTTATAAGGTCAGGAGCTATATACACTATTAGTTATGATAAGATTGAATCAACGTGACTTTTTGGTTTGGTAAAAGAATCTAGTTCTTTTGTTATTTCTTATAATAAACTAATTGGGTATTTGATGCAAAATTGCGTCTTACACAATTTTTTTACCCAGATATCATAATTTTATTGGTAAGAACAATGATAGTTTTCATTTATCTTTTTTTTTTCTAATTATCGTTGATTAAATTCTATATACATAACTATGTTACATCTAAATTAAATTTAACCACTTTAACTTGTCATTTGGCAAGGGAAACT
>JAKTVI010000052.1:0-53583 GCA_030557115.1 Insectozyma chauliodis | reverse complement strand
AGTATCTTGGATAATATGTTCGAAAATTCCAGCACACTATTGATAAAACCTTGTGGTAGCACAGCGTACTTAACCAATCCCAAAGGAGTCAAAAAACTTGTGGTACTTTGTAAATACTTCCTCGACACTTCTTTTCGGGAATTGAATGTATTCCACATTCATTATTTGATCAACAGGATACAATTGAGCAGTTGCCTTTAACTTGTTGACTTTAATTTCTAAATCAGACATTCCTTCCGAGTTGACATGGACAGGCTCAACAACTTGAGACTGAACTTCATCCTTTCTTGACAACATGTTTAAGATGTTCATTACATCCTTCAATGAGTATTTGTTCATCGAACTGGGTTCTCCTCCCGTAATGTTTGAACCTTCAATAGCCTTAGCAACTTCGTCCATAGTTGTCTCACCAACATTTGGAGATTCACTTTCGGTTGCATCACCACTTTCGTGTTCAACTAAACTTGTTTGGCTCTCATGAGCTCCATCTTCACTGCCATCTGCTTCGCTATCGTCTAAACCTACTGACTCATTCTTAGTACCATCAATAGTACCTTCCACATCTTCGTTGATTGAATTCGATTCACTTCTATCACTATCATGACCATCGTAACCTTGATCAGTGAATGAACTGTCAGTGTTGACTTCTTCTAAGCTTGGAGCATTAACAGATTGAGATTGTAAATAATTGTTTTAAGACTTCGAGTATTGTTGATAACTTTGTTCTTGATCTCTCAATTATAGGCGCCTGAGGGATTACATATATCAACCTTTTATCAAAAGAAATTTGAATTTGACTTCTACTTTAACCACACCACTCGTCTTACCACTTTACCGTCGGAAGTTGCATCGCATGATCTCCTTTAACATGATCCGATTTATGTCAACTTAAGTCTTGTTGCTTTTGATGACCTGTTATTTTATACACGAGGTTCATTAACTTCCGGCGTTTGACCTGACACTTGACGTCAAATTTTAAGCGTCTCTGCATAAACTCTGGTGATTAGATTTCTTTTGCTCAAACTTGTACTAAATCATCCGGTACTAGTTCAAGATCATCTGTAGTCAATTCTTTCTATTGAATTTCTTATTCTTACTCGTTCGATTTTAATCTTATGATTATATGTAATGTAGTATTTTGTGTACTGCAGTTGGACAAATCTCTACTTGTATGTGTTATCTTTTCCTCATCTCGTGGCGTGAGGGTTCCCCTTAAAGCATCACTTGTGCATGACTGAAAACACTGAAATCATGCGTGGTTGAGTAAATCTTTCTTCGTCAGGGTGCAAAAGAAAGCTATCTGAACTTATACAATCACTTTACTCACTAGGATTGTTTCTGTAACAGACGTCAGTGAACTGACATTCACGGTTAAAATCAATATGATCAGTATTAACCATTACCATAAGCATCAATTCTAATATTAGTCTAATCCGTTAGAACGTTCGTGAATCAGCTAATTTCTCTAGACATGAAGGGTCTATGAATGGGCGGAAATAATCAACATAGTTTTCTTTGGTAGGAAATCTCTATCCAGCATACTTATTTTAAACTTACACTAGATACAAGAACTCTTTTAATGCATTTCTGAGTTCCTGCTAGGGACCACCAATTTTCTGTTGCGCGACAAACTTTTTGTTAGTTTTGCGAAAACAGGATGAGTATTCAATTAAACAGCAATTAAATATCATCAATAATACACCTTGTTGCATTAACCTCTAATGACTAGGTAATACGTGTATTCAAAGATTAAACACCAATCTTTATTTGTAGAAAGTTAGATTTACTACTCAATGATTTAATTGGTAACTATGTGATATTTCTCTATCAAAGTATATGAATATTAACTAATGATAAACCCGTTCTTTTCCTTATTTTTCCATATCTAGCAAACCAGGGATTTCCAATCCTTATATATAACCAAATCTCCTGTTTTACTCTTAACTGTAGGTTTACCTAATCATACCATTTCTATCTTACATAAAACCGGCATAAATTATGTAATAGTAAACTTCACACAAACCTTTGATAATGGCGTGGAGTTACCAAAACTCACGTTTAGTCATTGAGGAATAATAACTGATTTTTCGCACTAAATTAGTTAGCGATTCCACAGATGTTTTTTAAAGAAATGAAAAAATAGCACATTGCATGATTTGTAGGCTCTTGACACATTTGATTTTGTGCAACCGGCTCATAAATTAAAATACAACTTTCACCGTGTAAGGAATACGATAATAGCCAGTTTTTTATTGGTATCGCATCTACAGAACTACCATAAGAATTTGCAATGTTTGAGACAAATCAAATTCTATGCAAGGTTTACATTTAACTGAGTATTTTTAACCAAAAGATGTTCAAGAAGGACTAAAATCTCCTTGAGAACAATTTTTTACTACAAATTTTTAAGTACTCTCAGCATCCATTTGTTGTTAACTTTGAAGACCCTAAAATCTACAATATCACGATCTTGTAAAATTCTGAAGCTAATTTTCAGATATCAATGTGCGTCTTTGCAGAAAGTCACAAAATTTTGCGTTGCACTCGTAAACCACAATCACGATGAACTGATTTCATCGGAACTTATATACAGATCTAACGTAAACTGTGTTGGATGTCATCAGCAGTACACAAAATACCTCCATGACACCAACGAGTTACAACTATAACCGAATTATAAGCAAAATTACTTCAAACCTTTCTTATTGGTGAGTGAAATTGAGATTCTCAGAAAAAATCGTTATCGAAAATTACACATTGAATGGCAAAACACCCGTTTCATAAACGATTAATTAAAGAGTATCAATCCATCAACAGGAACAAACTACCAGGTATAGAACTAGTAGAGAATGACGATCAATTGAGCAACTTCATATTTGAAATCAATTGTTTAAACAACAATGTTATATACAAAGATCACAATTACTATTTACAAATCATCATAACAACCGAGTACCCTGTTGATTCGCCTCAAGTCAAATTTATCAATTACAGTAAAGACGGAGACGATGATGAATTGAGTATATTAAGTGATATTCCCATCCATCCTCATATATACTCAAATGGACATATCTGTTTAAATCTATTAGGGGAAGATTGGACACCGGCATGTTCGATGGAATCAGTAGTGCTAAGTATACAGAGTATGTTAAACACAAACGATAAATTAGAGCGACCACCAGACAACGAAGCGTATGTGAAACACGCGCCAACTAATCCTAAACAAACCAGTTTTATATATCATGATGATGATGTGTGATACAGGCAAGGTGTAGATTATGTAATACAATACACAAATGGAAAAAGATGACCCAATGTATAAATAACTTAATTTTTTTTTTTTTATTTTTTTTTTCTGGATAAAAACTCCGAAGACGCTATAAATGTTAAATTTACTCAGACCATACAGCAAGACAATAAGATTGATTGATTAGGTTAGCACTGCGATTGTTGTGGTGGATTTAGGTTAATTCAAGATTTCGTGTGGTTTGGCAAAAGAGATGTAACTTTAATTACAAAATACTCCATTCCACATAGTGTTCTGTTGGTCAATAACCACTGTAAATTTTTTGAGCTGAGGTGGTACAAAATTGACCCCTCTTCTGCGTGGTTGCAAATAAATTTTCCAGTGCGAAATTGTTATTGGATTCGATTAAGCAGATATGGAAATTACAAATAATTGTCAATCTACACTTGATGTGGGTGGTTATGAATATTAAAACGTTTCGTTGCATTTTATTACGTGACGGTCAATTATTTTGATAAATCAGTTGATTAAAAGTCACTACTCGCCACTAACATCCAATTTCACTCTATTCAGCTTAATCACTCGAAAATACCACTCGAAATTAAATATCTCAATTTTTCATCAAAGAATTTTAATCTTTTTTTTTAGTTTTTTTTTTTTTTGTTTATTTTCAATCTTTAGTTTTGTGCCGAAACCAACAAAACAGCTTTGGCAATACAAAGAGTTTTTAACGAAGAAGACGTTAGTTTTGTGTGCGTAAGATTATTATTTAAACAACTCCGAATCTCCTTCGATTTTTCCAACAAATTTTTATAAGGAATGAAATTTATATTCTGATTCTTTCTCTCTTCTTTCTCTTCTTACTCTATCTCAATTGACTATACTAATCATAGTAACATTACTCCCAACAGATTATAAGTACATTTCCCACGATTAATTGTGCATTGTTGCTTTATATCCTTAATACCTTATCGTTCCCGTTTATTCCAACTATTATTGTTCCCACGCGGTAGATTATCTCAATTTTATTACCCATTAAAATGTGCGATTTCGATCAACAACAGCAACTACATCTTGCCAACTCAATGAGTGCTCCACAACCAATTGAACAAGCTTGTGACTCTTGTCGAAAGAGGAAGTTGAAATGCTCAAAGGAATATCCCAGATGTTCCAAATGTATTCAACATAAATGGTGCTGTTCTTACTCTCCAAGAACCATTAGATCCCCCTTAACAAGAGCTCATTTAACTGAAGTTGAAAATAAAGTAGCTAGATTGGAGCAAGTGTTTAGATATTTGCTACCCCAATATGAAATCGATGAAGTCCTTGATAATTATCAAACAGTGTTATCTCCAATCAAGTCCCAACTTTTATCATCATCCATTAATAGTAGCGTTGGTCCGTCGTCGCCAATTGACCATGACGATTCATACCCATTGAGACAAACCAGATCAAATCCAGTAGACTTTCCCCAAGAAAAGCAACTACAAATTAAACAAGAAATCATTGATGATTTCTTATTAAACAATATTCCAACTTCCAATGTCAACAGCTATTTGAAAGAGTTTAAAACTACAAACAACAATTCATCAATAACGTCTCCAAGTTCTTTATTATCCTTGGCAAGTTACGACAACGATAATGAGCACGATAATGAAATTTTAAATGATGAACCTTTATCGAAAAAGATAAAACTAGAATTCGATCCCTTACCTTCCCAGCAAATGAATTTTTTGAATGAAGTAAACTTTGACCTGATTTTTAATGACGTTATGGACGAAAAGATATTGAACATTTAGAGACCCAATTCAATATATATTTCGATGTACTACGAAAAGACTAATTAGTCACTAATTATCTTTTGTGATGTAATTATTATTAAAATCATTACATAATACATTAAGTAATTGTAAAATAAAAATGATGCTCGGCTCCGAAATAGTTTTTATCCTTATCAACAACATTAACTATTCCCCTCTACTAATACCTATTCAAATAAAATATGAACAGATTGAAAAACTTGGTGCTCAGAACTAAGAATATAACAAGAAAAGTCACTAGGACACTTGAAGAGTTAAGCCAAAATTTACAGCACCAAGCAAGACCACAACCTGTTCCTGTGAGAGTCCCAGTACAAAACAGAAATAGACCAAGACAATTTGTTAGAAACTTCACCACATACAACTCAGCTTTTCATAGTGGCTGGGGCTCAAAATATTACAGACCAAACATTTTGAAGCATCTCAAATATAACAGCTTTTTATTTCATAATTTCAGTCAGACTTATCAGTCATCTTATAGGTTAAAGATTTATAACGCAAACATTAAATTCACCTATAGATTGTTGTTCAACAATTTGAGGGAAAAATTCCAATTATATCAACAACCCGAAAATAAAAAGCTTCAATTATTTAATCCCAAATTGAGATTGAATTTATCTCTAACACCAAATAATCATCATTTGACGTTGAGGTTATCCAAATCTGACTCATCAGCAACAACTCAAGAAAAATTACTCAGCAAAAATATTCAAACTTCATGTTATATTGATTTTCCCATTCAATTCAATTTGAATATCCCAAATGAAACCATATTCAACGATGAAATATTAGACGAAATGTTGTTTAGTATCAAAATATTTGAGAAAAAATTAAAAGAGTTTAAACATGATTTGACTAGTTTGTTTGAGCTTGGAGAATTACCTATCAAATACATTGCAAACAAAAATGTGTTTAGAGTGTATTTTCCAAACTGCGATAAGGAAAAATTGGAGGTATTATGTAGAGAGAAAAACATAATTGGGGGAATCATTGTTGAAGAAGAGATTGTGAATTTGAAACCGGAATTTACAACTTACGATGACGATATTTTGAGCACTTCAGTTGGGTCAACCAGTTACACTTCTGACGTCATTAGTTCTGATGATGTATCACCATTATCCGATAGTGATATTATACGTCCATCAGATGAGTCTGTACATGACGAAGTAGCCATTTATGATGATTACCACTGGGCTTAATATAAGTGCGTGTTTTATGTTATTTTTTTTTTCCCTCTTATTAACTTGTTCTACACTATGGAATCACCGCTGTTACCACCCAGACAGTCGCTAGATGCTCTAAACTTGAATACCAGCCAAACAAAATCAAGCCAGGATCTAGAGACTTTGTCAACTACGTATGACAAACAATCGTCCAATTATTTATTACAATCAAAATATAACCAGATTATACTAGATTATAAAAATAAAAATCCAACAACAAAGGAATCTCTAACGTCAGGAACTGAGACTATCAAAAAAACTTTTAAAGATATAAAAAATACTGTGGGCTCTGTTAATTATTTAAACGATGAAATAGATTGGGACGTTTGGGAATCAATTGTGAATAATTATCAAGAATTTGTTAATCAACACACAGAACAATTGAGTCAACTTATCACACAAGGAATTCCAAAAGAATTTAGAGGAATTATATGGCAATTAGCTAGCTACTCCAAGGATCTAAACCTCGAAGATTTTTACTTACAATTGAAATTAGAATCTTCCATTCATGAAAAGGGGATCAGGCGAGATTTATCAAGAACTAGTTTTTTCACAAACATAGATGCTGTCAATAAAGCCGACGAATTGTTCAACATCATCAAAGCTTACTCCTTGTACGATCCCGATGTGGGATATACACAAGGAATGATTTTCATAGTCGTGCCTTTGATCATCAACATGAATGAATCAGAATGTTTTTGTCTATTAGTCACATTGATGAAAGATTATAAGCTACGTCAATTGTTTTGTCCAGAAATGAAAGGATTGCATTTACTATTGTACGAATTTGACCGTTTGTTAAGTGTATATTCCCCTGTGTTGTACAATCATTTGGTAAAACAAGGGGTCAAATCATCAATGTATGCAAGCCAATGGTTTCTAACGTTTTTTGCATACAAATTCCCACTAGAAATGGTGTTGCGAATATATGATATCATAATAACTGAAGGTATGGAGTCTATACTCAAATTTGCCATAAATTTAATGATGAAAAATGAAAGAAATTTATTAAATTTATCTTTTGATAACTTGTTGACTTATTTGAAAGACAATTTATTCAATGTCTATGTAAGTGAGGATTTTGTAAGTCATGAAGATAAGAAGCTGAACCGTTTTTCGTGGGCCAAAAAATCATCTGGATCTTATTATAAATTAGACCAATTGGTCAAGGATTCTATGGAGATTAATGTGGATCCGATTGAATTGAAAAAATATGAAAAAGAGTTTGAAAAAATTTACGATTCTGAAATATCAAAATTGAACGATATTAGTGAAATGAAAGTGGCAAATGGTAAATTGCGAAACGAGATCAAGAATCTAGAGTTGACTTATACAAATTTGAATAAGGATCATTTGGATGTAGTTCAAAACATGGTGGATTTGAAAATCACATTACCTGAGTTGAAAAATGAAAACGAAGATTTGTCAAATTCAATTGAAACTTTAAATAAAGATATCCTTGAGCTAGAAAACAAGATTGGTAAAGATATACCCATCACTATAGAAGATCAAATCAAAGAATTGTTAGAAGTGAATGCTAAAGAAGTTGAGAAACTGGCTAATTTAGAAGATGAGTTACAAACTTTAGTAACCGAAGAAAACGAATTAAAACTGGAGCTCGGTAAACACAATAACAAATGGTTCAAATGGTGATTATTTAAATATATATATACATTAAAATTTTAATATGCTGTCTTGTGGTATATAAGTAATTCTATAATCTAGACTATTTATACACTCATTTTGTAATGTCTCGTCCACGACTAAATTACCATTTATGCCAAACCATGAGCCCCAAATCAACCTATTCTTTGTTGTGATGGTTTGTTGCTCATGAACCAAATCGGAAGATTCTCCAAGTCTGTTTCTTCCACTCTGGTCAAACTTCACTTTTGCCGAAAAGTTGACCACAATTTGCCCTGTGCCTGGAATTAAGTGAGCGTCGTAACTTGTTAGTTGATGCGAGCTCAATGGGGTCTGTAGCCACTTTTTTTGAAATATCAACTTGCAATCGCCTTCTTGTGGAGTAGGCACGATTGGTTTTCCGTTGAACACAATTGCCGTGGTTGGTTTCAATGTGGATCCGAATTGAATGGCATAGTTTTCGACGCTGGAAGGTGGAGCGTACTGTGCATCCAAACTGTTTAGAAGGTTTTTTAGAAACGGCTCTATTGGTTGTGCTATGAATGTTAGTCCATGTTGGTGAGAGTCGTGCTCGCTCGATGGTTACTTACTTGGATCTTGATTCATGATGGTTTTCGATGCGAATTTTATTAGAAAATGAAAAATGTTTACATTGACAAGTCAAGATAGTACCAGCTTAGTTGATACTCCACAATACGTCTACAGAAGTGAGAAACTAAAGTGTCAAGACCAAAGAATGTGAATTGTTTTTGACTGATTTCCCTCTACATGTTGCACTTGCATATGATAAAATTAATTGAAGGTTGAGTTCTACATAGATTATGATATAATTAATCTATATTTAGCTTGATATGCAGCTAAATATTGTGGTTTTACTTGTTTGGAATAAACAGCAATCAAGGTGAAATTCCTCACTGTAGAGAAAATATATATAAGCGTATTAATTCCCCAGGCAATTCAGACCCCCCATAAAAATGTCAGACAAAGGAGAAGCCGCAAAAGGAATAGCATCAGGGGTGTTAGGTAGTATTGTTGGAAACGCAGGTGCCGATAAATTAGGTCTCGGTAACGTAGGTCATATAGTTGCTGGTGTTGGTGGTGGTTTAGCAGGTTCTAAAGCAGAAGAAAAAGCCGAAGAAAAAGCCAAAGATTAGTGTATAGACTCAAATATAAAAATTACTATCAAACTTCAGCTACTACTAGAAACAAATTTCCTAAATACGACTCTACTTGCATTGAAACGTATTGATACCTCTGATCTATCATTTTTGTTGCCAGCACGACGACAATCTCTTCTTCTTTTTCCTGAATCAATCAAATCAATAAAAGGCTGGCAGAATTAGTCGCACAAAAATTAAAAAAAAAATGCTTCCATGATTTTGGCTGGTTTTTTCGTTCCAATTAGTACATAATCATACCAAATCAGGCAGTCGACTGATTTATATTTTTTGAATCTGATTCATGGAATGGCTTGTTGTGTACCTCGAATCAAAGTAACAAGTAATATCCAACTGTAATATAAATAACATCTCAAATCATCTTTTCAACCATCATCCAACTTGACTTCTCTCTTTTTTTCGTCCCACCTATACATTCGTTCTATATCTATTAAAAATTCCCATTATTAAGGAGAAAAAAATAGAATCAAATCACTACCCAACAACAAGATCTAATTACTATTCCTAAAACAGAATTTATTAATCACAAAACAAAGACAATCGTTTGCAACTCTACTCAAGCTACCAACTACCACACATTTGCAGAAATTATGAGTTTAGTTCAATCCACAATGTTTAATCATCACTTGAGCTCTAATGCACACATCAGATCTAAAAGCTTCGAATTATTGAAAGAAGTCACTTACAAACAATCAAACAAAAGATCTTTCAGTGAAGATTCCCCATTATTGTCAATCTCGAAAAGATCAAGAACAGCACCGCCTTCACCTCCTTACGACTTCAATACCCCTGAACAACCAAATTCCAAACCAACTATTAAATTAAGATCTAAATCGTTATCACCACATAGAAAAACCAATCCCTTGAATTCCCCCGCCACCTCTCCACAATCGAGGAAAATTAAATTACCGTGCATAAGCGCAGCTTTAAATTCTGCTCCAATAACCCCCAAAGCTCCAATAAAATTAAAGCCCATAGCACCAACTGTTTCGTTAGATTACTTTGACACTTGCAAACCAAATGATGAAAACTGGAGATTCGAGTTATTAGACAAAATCACAAAACAGTCCAAACATTTCCATTTGAATCAATACAATTATCTCAATAAACATGCAACTAAACCTCATTTTGATTCTAAATTGAGCAAAAAAATATTACTACCTAAAATTGATAATAAAAAAATCGATTTCCCTTATGAATCAAATTACACATACTTGAACAAGACTTATATGAAGGATGTTGAAAAATACCCTGAATATTTAGAATTGGCCCAATCATTAATATCATTGTCAGAACCAATCAAACCAACCCAAGCCGCACAGCCACAAGTAGTAACACCCATAACTGCACAATCTAGTCCTACATTTTATCAACCTTATCAACAGCCGGTGGTGACGCACAAATTTATACCGATTTCGCCTTCATCGACCAAAAAGTCTCGCTCGGAATTATTAAAATCTCCGCCCAGAAACCACCCTCACCACGCCCCAAGAGTATGTTTGTCATGTGGCTCTGATCAATCCCCATGTTGGAGACCATCATGGTCTATAAAAGAAGGACAGCTTTGTAATTCTTGTGGACTTCGGTATAAAAAGACTTCAGCCAGATGTTTGAACGACAAATGTAAGAAAATACCGGCAAAAGGTGAATGGTCATTGATGCAAAGTAAAGACAAGACCAAGTTTGAAGATGGCCATGAAGGTTATAGTTGTTTGGAATGTGGTTGGCGAGTGGAAGTGAAACATTAGCTCATTCTCTGTAGAAACATTATTTTCAATTCTTGTTAGTATTAATAAACGTTTAGCTCACTAAAGGAAAAAAAAAAAAAACCGAAATTTGTATCAACATCTTTTTTGCCAACAAATGTCTGAGATTACAATTACGATAAAATCTTCAGGTGATAAAAAACACGAAGTGAGTTTCGACCCGCTGATTACAGTTTTACAATTGAAAGAAAAAATAGCCGAGATATCAGATATACCTGCTAATTCACAGAGATTGATCTATTCAGGAAAAGTATTAAAAGATACTGAAGTTGTGTCGTCATACAAAGTGCAAAATGGCCATAGCATACATTTAGTCAAAAGTGCTACACATACGCTGAATCCTGAACCGACTCCAGCACCTACACAACCACAAGCATCAGTACCTTCCAACATATCTGCAGGCCAAGGATCGTTTAATCCTTTGGCTGACTTGACTGGAGCTAGATATGCAGGTTATAGTCAATTGCCATCGGCTTCAATGTTTGGACCAGATGGTGGAATGAATTCCAATTTGCCAGATCCAGAACAAATGAGCTCAATGATGTCAAATCCTTTATTTCAAGAACAAATGAATGCAATGTTATCTAATCCACAAATGTTAGATTTCATGATTCAACAGAATCCCCAATTGAGAGCTTTGGGACCTCAAGCAAGACAAATGTTACAAAGCCCTTTTTTCAGACAAATGTTGACCAATCCAGAAATGATGAGATCAGCAATGGAACTCGGTAGACAGACAAACTCCGCAGAAACTAATTCATTCCCAGCACCAGGCTCCAATCCAAATGTTGAAAGTGCAACAACACCTGCAGAAAACCCATTTGCTAGTCTATTTCCAGGTGGAATGCCACAAGTTGATCCTTCAGCTTTGTTTGGCGGTGCATCGGCAGATACTAGACCACCCGAAGAAAGATACGAGAGTCAATTGAGGCAATTGAACGATATGGGATTTTTTGATTTTGATAGAAACGTAGAGGCATTAAGAAGAACCGGTGGGAGTGTACAAGGTGCAATTGAGTATTTGTTAAGTTCAGGAAATTAAGTAGTGAATGTATAAACAATAAATGAAACTTCTATGAAGCGAGACAGTTGAAAAATTAAAATCAAAGATTGTAGGAAAAAACATGTCAACAATGGACTTGCAAAAACTGGTAACTTTAGTACTAGATTCCCAGGGTTTAGCATGCTCACAATCGTTTTTGGATCAGTTGACGGAATTGACGAATAGGTATTTTGATGATTTGTGCAGTGATTTGGCAAAATATACAAGAATGCAGAGGAGGCGACAGCCATCGAGGTCGGATGTTAATCTACTATTTAAAAACAAACATATCCCACTAGACCAAATAGTGAATGAATTATATAAAAGGAAGATCAAACAACAAATAATTCCTGCCTCTGTTGATGACAGTGTGTCTTCTTTCAATGAGGAATACTCAATCACTAAGTTGGTACCAAGAATCAACAAGAGACCAGACTACATTCCATCTTACTTACCAGATCTTCCACCAGACTATACCTATCAATCAACTCCAGATTATACGGAAACATTGACGGATTTGAAAAAGTTGCGAATAAAGTTAGTCGAAGAGTCCAGGTTGACGGAAGAATCTTTATACGGTTTGATTGAAAACGACGAAGTAGAATGGAAAGAAAAATTTGAAAAGGAACTACAAGATGTGATGCCTGAGAAATTGGTAGTTGCTGAAAAGACTGAAGTTAAAAAGCTGGAAGATTTCAAGTTTGATTTCATAAAGTATGCACAACAAAGAAAACAAGTTCTAGAACAGAGGCAAAAGAGAATAGAATTGAAATACAATCAAAGAAAGAATAACATATATATGGAAGCAGAACTATGCTATTCTCCATATGCCACGAAAGCTCCTTCCGATGAAGTCAATAAATATTTTCAAGATTCTTTAAATAATGAGTTCAAAAAAGTGATATCCTCCATAAGGCATCAAGTTAAATTAAAAGAGCAAAGAATTTCACAAGAGAAGGAGAAACAAGAGGCAGAACTTGAAGAGAAAAGACGTCTCAACGAGATACAATTCAATTTCCAAAGCCATCAATATCACAGTTCGGACAGTGAGAGCGAAGATGATGATGCGCTTGAAAATGTCCAATTTGATACCGAAGCAAAACAAGAAGACTTAGAAATAGACATTGTTCAAAACGACCACGAAGTAGACCAGGCGGTGGCAGAAGTGGGTCAGGCGGTGGCCGAAGCTGCGTCTGACATCTCATCAGATGACATGGAGGACGTGGTTTAGTGTATACCCCAAAGTATACGATGTTTTTTTTTTTTTTTTTTTTTTTTTTCTTGCTATATAAAATTACACAAAAAAACAACCCTTGAAAAGTAACCAGTCTCTATGACTTTGCTCATAGCTTCATTGTATGTATTTCATCGCTAGACTCAATTGGACGTGACTAACATTTCCAGATTCTTGCCTTACTCAGTGCATTTTCAAATCGAAGCTTCAGATTTGGAATCGTTGAATAATATCGAGCTTTCAAACACTACTAGCTCTACTTCCACCAATACTCCAAACCCACAATTTATTACTGGTTTATCAAAAAATCCCACTCCAGCAGTAGGATCACCAATTATTAACAAACCTGAGGAAATTGATAGGGCTGACACTCCAGAAGGATTTTTTTACACCAATAGAAGACCCAAAAAGGAAGAGTTTCATTTCATCCAACCTAGATCAAGATTTAGCAATTTAAAAATCGATCTGGGAGTGGTTGAGCCAAAATTCAGTGATGATTTGAAAATTAATCGATCTAATTTATCATTATCGTCAAGTCCAAATTTATCCATTCATCAAACTTTGACAAGAACGAGATCGTCGTTTAGTAAACCACCTGCTTTCACATTCCATGGTAATGGCTCTACCGGCTCTTTGGTGTCGGAAGATGATGAAAATTTCGATCAAGGGTTCAACGATATGGTTCATGGGAAAAACACAACCAAGCTTGCTCCATTTGGAGGATTTTCGAGACCCAATGTCGAATCCAACTTGATCAATGAAAAAAACGTTTTTGAATCTGCACCATGGTCAATCACAGACTCGGAGAATAGCAATGGATCTTTGATCAAGGCTGTCAATTTGTCCATTGAAGATAAGTTGATCTCAGACGAAAAATGGATAGGTATAGTGTCGATGCCATCTGATGAGATTCCAGAAGATGTGAAAACATCAATCGCAGACGAATTGAAAAAATATGATTGTGAAGCTGTGTTTCCAGATGACATCACGTTTGAAGGCCATTACAAATCATTTTGTAAACAAATTTTATGGCCAACCTTACATTATCAAATCCCCGACGATCCTAAGTCTAAAGCTTTTGAAGACCACAGTTGGGGCCACTATGTTTTAATGAACAAATTAATTGCTGACAAATTGGTTGAGCAGTACAAACAAGACGACGTGATTTGGATCCACGACTACCATTTATTGTTGGTGCCAAAGATGGTGAGGGAAAAACTCCCACAAGCGAAAATAGGTTTGTTCTTGCATGTTTCTTTCCCATCCTCGGAAGTTTTCAGATGCTTTGCTCAACGAAATGAGTTGTTGGAAGGAATGTTGGGGGCAAATTGTATTGGGTTTCAAACGCCAGAATACGTTCGTCATTTTCTCCAAACTTGTAATCGATTGTTACTAGCTGACACTAATGAGTATGGGGTCACCCATGAAGGAAACTTTACTCTTACAACCACCACCCCAGTTGGAATCGATGCGCCATCAATTACCAAAATAGTTCACAGCGACTCAGTTCAAGAATGGAGACAATTGATCAAAGATCGCTGGAAAGGTCAAAAATTGATTGTTAGTCGTGACAAGTTGGACAGATTAAGAGGAATCAAACAGAAATTGTTGGCCTATGAATCATTTCTCAAGGAAAATCCTAGTTTTATTGAAAACACAGTGTTGATACAAATATGCGTTGGCTCCGCTCAAGATCAAGTATATGAGCTGGAAATTATGAAAATTGTATCTAGGATCAATTCTTTACCTGAAAATATCTCCGTCACGCAACCGGTTGTGTTATTACAAAGAGACATAGATTTCGACCAATACGTTGCCTTGCAATGCGAAGCAGATACTTTTGTAGTAAGTTCAATGAGAGAGGGATTGAATTTAACATGTCATGAATTTATAACCGCTACCGAAGAAAAGAAATCGCCGTTGATATTATCTGAATTCACAGGCAGTTCCACTTTATTGAGCTGTAAAGGTAAGGGAGCCTTATTGATCAACCCATGGGACATTACTGCATTTTCACAAGTTATAAAACAAGCGTTAACGATGGATGAAGAAGAAAAACAAACCCGTTGGAAAAATTGTCACGATTTCGTCATTACTAGAGACTCAAAACACTGGGTTCAAACATGTTTAGAAAACATTGAAAAATCATGGAACTTGGACCATAGTAAAAGCGAAAAAATCCTACCCTTCACTAAAGAGTTGTTTCAAAAGTTTAAAAGCCACCAGGGCAAAAGACTATATGTCCTTGCATTGGAAATATCCTCTTCTTCAATTAGTACCAGAGGCGGTTCGTCTACTGTGACTTCTGGGAAAGTGAACGTTATTGAGCCAATCAGATTAGTACGGTTACTCGGTGACTTGATGGACGACCCAAATACTTTTGTGTATTTATTGTCGTATCTCCAGAAAAGTGACTTGGACATTATGTTCAAACGGTATCCTCAGATTGGATTGATAGCTGAAAATGGTAGTTACATCAAGTTGATCAATTCTAAAGATTGGATACCTATAGTGAATGAAAACGAGTTCAAGATCATTTTACCGGAGATTGAGAGGTTGATTGAATCTAAAGTTGAACGATTACCAGGTTCTTTTTGTGAGATCCAAGATGGTACGATTCGTTTCCACGCTGGACAATCGTTTTTCGAAGACCGCGATAGGACGTTGGACGCAATGGGAGAGACAATACAGCACATAAACACCTTGTTTGAGCACGAAGGGGTGCATGCTACATTGGTTCGTAACCTGGTGGTTGTGCAAAAAAACCAAATCAATTTACAAGCGTTGAAGTTGATCATTGCCTACTACAATAGCAGTACTGATATTAAGTCACATGTGAAAAAGTTTCAGCAAGACGAGTTGAAAAATGATCATTGCGTAAGCACAGTTTTGTACTCAGGAGGCTCAACGTCTATAGATGAGGCCAACTACGAATACATCAATAACTTGACCGAGTTGCAGGATAAATTGACCATTACCTTGATCAACAACGACGTCAAGACTGCAGCAAGGTATGGAGTCAATGGTATAAACGAGCTCTTGCGTATCTTGAGCTGATGCAGAGCCGAATTTGTAAATTAATATATAAAAACGTGTCATTTTAAATTGATCAATGTAACAAATCTCTAGGGGAGGGACATTGTTCTGACAGGTGCAATATTGCTACGATAAGGCGCTCGAGACTGATATGAATAGCCGCGCAAGTTTGTAGCCGTGCGGGTATGAGCCCTTCTATTTACATCAATCCTTTGCAGGATTAAGTTCCTAAGCTTCGATTCTATATTTGATTAACGTTTAACTGGATTAAAAAATCGGATACTGTATGTTTTGATGCCTAGTGGTGGAGATCTATAGGTTTTTCACTAGAGCAGACCGACACGATTTTTGAAAAAAACTATAGTAAGAAAACTCAAGCTGCAAATGGCGTGCTTTCAAAAAATGTTCCAGCGTCTTTAAAATCTAGCCGTATCAAGAGTTTTCCAAAGTTTTATTCTTGTATTAACTAAATGGCTTCAGTTTAAAGTAATATCTGTACCACAATATAGTTCAGATTCTACTGGTTATATACTAATAATGGTTCTAGTTTTTCGATCGAAATAGTAGTTCTTTTGGCAGTTCATTACACTTGAGTCAACTCTCAAAATTTCAAAAATCGTTCCTGCTTACCTATGTGGACTCAAGTGCTAACTTGGTGAGATATCATCTTTATGCAAATAAATGCTTTTGGTTATTACACGATAAAACTGGATAAGTGTGAACGAACTGTCCGGAGCAATTTTTCAAACCGGTTTTAGCTCACAATAAAAGCATCCCGGGAGACGACATCCTTTACGCAGAAATTGTTGGTCTCCAAGATGAGGTCCCCTTCATGTAAGAAATGGGACAACATGTGTTGTGCACTTTTCCTTTTGAAGGCTGGTAAACGAAAACTTAAAAGATGAATTTCTTTGGATTTGGCTTTGACTTTTAAAGAAAAATGTTTGGTAATGTCACCATCAGAAACTTGGAAGGATAAACCTTCTAATATATTAACAAAATTCTCTCTGATTTCTGTGAAACCTCCTAATAAAATCATATCGGGAGAGAACGGCGAAATCATCAAATTGTTCGAAGGATCAAACATCAACAACAAACTCCTCGGAAATCAGTCACCTACTCATCATTAGTCAACAGTATTCATCAAGAAAATCACGAAAACTCAAAAAAGAATTCAAAACCAAAAATCTTTAAAAAAAACTACTTTAGATCTCAAGAAAGTTATGAAAGTTTCCACAACAGGTGAAGATGGTATTTCTTATCGGATGTTACAACAGCTTTGGCCTTTATTGGGCGAAAATCTTACTGCAGTAGGAAATCAAATTCTAGAAAACGGAGAATTACCACAATCAATGAAAAAAGTTCTTATCACGATCATCCCAAAAAAATCAAGCAAGGATCCTACAATCTCAGTTTTCATTAGGATGTTGTGGTTGTTCATCTTCTTCTGCACTTGAAAAACCTTTTTCAAGTTCTGCAATTTCTTCTGGAGTCATATTGTGGGCAAAATGCGAAAGAGGTATCTTTAGCTTCAGACGCTGTGCCTTCGTCGTGCATGCAACAATACGGGTCCTCAAAAGAGAACCTTGGTGAATAAAATATAACCTCCAATAGTTTTTTTACTTGTTCAATGAAGCGGAGCTGGAAGTCGAATTCCACGTTCTAGCTTTAAGCCTTGTGGCGATCCAGGGTTGAAGACATTGTCAGGTGGGGAGTTTTGCTGGGGCGGCACATCTGTAAAGCGATAACGCAGGTGTGCGAGACTCATGGAGAACAGAAATCCCCAGTAGAACAAAAGGAAAAAAGTCCCCTTGATTTTGATTTTCAGTGTGAATTTGATAACTCTTTGTCCAATACTTGTGTCAATGCTTTGTTGTCACAATATATATGAAACACTCCAAGAAAACCAACTAACAAGAGATAGTAATTTAGCAATGTGTTACAAATTGCATATAATTCTTTTTCATATATCAGGTAATTCCTTTCACTAGCGTGAAACTTTCCTGAATAACATGAGACTATATGTGGTATTCCATCGTCACCAACATTTTCCAACACATCAGCATATGAAGTTTCAGATGCATCACAATGTAATGTTATAGTCTGTGTAAGATCCAAAGGTTTGACCACTGGTGATTTAATAAACCAAATCATTAGATACAGCAGATTACCCCAATAATAAAATGTACGCGGAGGTCCCCTCCCTCTTCAACGCCGCTTTACATCAAAGACAGTCTTCCGAACAGCTTTATTACAACAGTCGCTTACAAATCAGTATCGTCAGCAAAGCGTTCGAAACCAATATCGACAACTGGAGCGACAATAGCGTCAGCAGGTATAGTTTTCTTTAAGCGAATTTGCGAGATGTGGAAAGTCAGACTCTCTTTGGGGCATGGTCAAATCATAATTTAATGCACTAAGTTTTTCGACGATCGTGAATGGACCAGTAAATTTAGCACGCAATTTAGGGGTGAGGACGGAATTGTGAGAGTCGAGGTGAGTTTTCAAGTAAGCGTTATCAATGTATACCTCAGCTCCGACTTGGTATTCACCATCCTGGCGTCGGTTGTCGTATTGGACTTTGCTAGCAGCGAAAGCTGTGTCAAGTGCCGCGTGAGCAGCGACCGTGATCCGTTCTAATTTTTCCGTAATGTCAAAACCCCTTGTATCGAATGAGGGGACTCGTGACGGAAACAACCAGTAAGTTGGTGATTTAGGGATGTAACCGAAATCACATTCAAAAGGTGACATGCCCTTGAGTGAAGTCATTGGCGACGCAATTAAAACAAATTCACCAATTGGAAGCAAGCGTGGCCAATCAGCATTATTATTGACGAACAACCTAGGATTCAGTTCAATTTGTTTGTTCCGATTCTCAACACTACCATTACTTTGTTGATGAGCTGTGACCGAAAAATTCTGTGTAATACCCAATAATTTAAAAAGCGAAACAATCAAATCAGCAGTAAATTGTGTTCCACAATCCGATACCATACGAAGTGTGATCCAGTGATGTGGAAAATAAAAATTGAAAAAGATTTCCGCAAAATCATTGGCAGCAAACGAGTCCAGGATTGAGTAGGAGTGGAAATGTTTAGTGAATAAATCCATAATCGTAAGAATAGCATTTACGAAGTGGGGCTGTCTTGTTAATAAAGCAGGTTCGTGTTGAAATTCCAAGTTTGTCGGACCATAGCAATATCATCGATGAAACACAATACTTCTCCGGCAACGTCTGTCAATAATTTAAATAATATGTTACTGAATTCAGAGACACTATCAATGAAACCTTGAGGTTCTACGTAACGAGCTAAAACGTCTTGCATGTGTTTGAAATAGTAATGAGCCAGTGTTTGCAGAAACCAGCGACAAATCCTAAGATGTCCACCGAGTGAAGTAAATTAAGGTTATAAGTCGAGTCGACAAAATACAGATTCAAATCTTTGGATTTACGTACTGCTTTGTTGTCAAAAGTTAATACACTCAGGGTGTATCATGTTAACTGGTTATTAATAGAATATGATCAATGATACACCTTGTTGCATTGACTTTTCAGAACTAGGAAATATGTGTATCCAAAGATCACGCACCAATCTTTGCTTGACCAAAGTTGGTTTAAGCTTCTTTTATACTGAGACTCAAGTAATCAAAAATTATCTTGTAAGTAATAGTCTGATTTGCAAGTCCTTGATATAGCTGAGTAGCACCTTTGACTATATCTTCAAGTGTACTATTCTCAGTTTGTTTAACTGCAACTTGAATGTATGGTCTCAATAAGTAATTTGGAATACCATACGAGACTTTGTGATGAACCAAAGTTTTTAACGACAGAGCAATACTAAGTATCCTTGATGATAACTGATAAAACCGATTGTTGCAGAATGCTGCGGTATTTTATGAAGATCGACCTTATCAAGCGCTTGCCCTCCAATTGTTCCTCGTTAAGGTATTTACATTGTACTCATTCCAAATGGAGATGGCGTCAATGGTTTTGTGAATATGTCTGCAATTTGATTGGCTGTTGGAATGTGCAGTAATGCGATGTATTCATTATCTGAAATAATTTCATCTGGTAATCCATGTAATTTAAATACGTGGTCGATAAATAACTGGGCTGATTCGCTAGAAGTGACATTTGTTGAATATGGAATAAAATGAGCACGTTTTGTTAACCTATCCACCACAACTAAGACTTGATTGCAACCATCAACCATTGGAAAACCTGAGATAAAATCCATACTTATTGAAGACCAACAATGTTTTGGTATCTGAAGTGGTTGTAGAAGTATATAAGTCAATTGATTTGATGGCTTGACCGCTTGATAAACCAGGCAATGTTTCACATAACGTTGAACTGAACTCCATAAATGTGGCCAATAAAAATGTTTAGCAGCTGAAATAGAAGTTGTTTCAATACCAGGATGAATATATGATGTGGTTATGTTTTAAACGTAAGACTCTTGTCTGTAATTCAACTGTAGGTATTCTTCGTTCAACAATTGTCTGGCGTAAGCTAGCCTGATGTTAATGTGTCGATTTCTTTTGTTAAAGTTTTGGAAGGCTGCCAAGGGATGTTACTGGATTACGTGGCCTACAAATGAAGTTTGCTAGTAGAAATGCAGAAAAGATGTAATCTTTATCAAATATATATGTATTTACAATAAGATATTGGTTTTTACTTGAATATCTGTACAATTTTATCTCGAATAAGTAAAAATTGACATTTTTAATGACAATTCTAGAATGAAATGGTGGATATTAAACATCGTGAGACCGTTCCCGTGAAACTAGTGTCGATTTAAAATTGTTGGTCTTTGTAACTCTTAGCGGCCAAGTCATTCAAGTCCAGCAAGGCGCGAAAGAACTCTTTCCCTTCTTCATCATTCAATTCGTAAAATTTGTCCCAATAATGATACAAGAATTCATCCTCAGACACAAATTTAGACGTCTTGTCTCGATTGACATTCCACAAGTTCTCTTTGGACCTTTTGTGTACCTCTCGATCGTCTTCCAATCTACTTAGTATTTGACGTTTCGACAATGCCGTCTGGTCATTCTTTGATTTAATATTAAACAATTCTTCTTCTTCAACTGTATCCTCTATGGGTTTAGACTTTGTTAGTAGTTTGGCTCTTTTAAACTGTGACCTTCTTTTCCGTTCAAGTAAGATCTTCCAAGCGAGTACTAATGAATTTTCATCTTTCAAATCAGACTCTTGCCAGCTCTCGTCGTTCTTAATACATCTCCTGTCTTCTTCAGTTAATAAGTCCAGATAGAATTTTCTTTCGTATTCGCCACAATCTAACTTGTAATGTTTTGAGATGGACAGTAAACATTGGAACACATTGTATAGATTGGAGCTACTGACACAAATAGACTTTATTATACTTGGCAAATTCTTCTCAATATTATCTATGTAAGCTCCATGATATTTATCCATCTGCAGATGAGACTCTCCAACTAGGACATCTATGAATTGAAATATGGTTGATTTGTTGTTTACTACTAAATTCTTGTCGTACAACACATTCAAAATCGTTGGAAACAAATAATCCTCCTTGTCGGCATTCTTCAATGCAAAATATACCGCCTTATTCAACGTCTGCAATTGTGGAGTTAATGAACGTAGTATCTTTGAAAACTGATTAGCTGTGTCAAACGAATCCATGATTATCTAATCGCTTATAAATTTATAGATAAAATTTTTTTTTCGTTGCCAAAAGAGAAAAACTTCATCACTATTATTATGGGTAAAACAGGTAAAGGTAAAGGTGGTAAAAATAGAAGAAGAGGTAAGAATGATAACTCCGGTCAAAAGAGAGAGTTGATCTTTAAAGACGAAGGACAAGAATACGCTCAAATCACAAAAATGTTGGGTAACGGTAGAATCGAAGTCAGTTGTTTCGATAGCATCAAAAGAATGGGTCACATTAGAGGTAAATTGAGGAAGAAAGTATGGATGGGTCAAGGTGATATTATATTAGTCTCTTTAAGAGATTTCCAAGATGACCAGTGTGATGTTGTCCATAAATATAACTCAGATGAGGCTAGGTCTTTGAAAAATCTCGGAGAATTGCCAGAAAACGCAAAGATTAATGAAACCGATACATTTGGTGCTGACGAAGATGAAGATGTTAACTTCGAATTCGGTGGTGCTGATGATGACGAAAGTGAGGATGAAGATGATTTAGATATTGATGATATTTAATTAATGTATATTTATCTGTGGTGTTCATCATCACTTCCAATTTCAAAACTATCAAACCTTCTCAACCCAACAGTCTCTTCATTGTCATAATCTATACTTCTATTCATTTGCATCGATCTTCTAACAGTTGAAAACCCTCCAACTCCATTGTCAAGTGGTGCCATGTCTTTAGAAGAATGAACGCCAAATATCTCTCTATTTCCATCCTTTGTCTTTCTCAGTATGTTCAATAAATAAACTCCACTGAATATGATTAAAAATCCTATCAATAAACTTATTATATCAACCGCGCTTGATGTATTGAAACCTCTAAACAATATGAAAGAAGCAGCTAATGTAAAAGTGGTGAAAGTGACATAGTACAATGGATTAACAATTGAGGTATCAAATTGATCCAAAGCTTTGTTGAAATAATTCATTTGAGTGACAATACACAATGCAACCACTATCAAGAATAAGTATGTTGAAAAATGAGTGAATTGGTTGTTACCACTCAAAGTCAATTTCAATGCAATACCAAAAGCTTTTATAGACATGACTGATATAGAACCAACAGATGAGCAAATTGACAAGTAAATCATAGGATTGGTGTTACCATATTTTGGAACAATTTTATATATCATGAATAATGAGTATAATCCAACAATTACACAATAAAATAAGAATCCAGGTTGTGTGGCATAGCCCAAGATTTCATCAACAGTTTGGACTTCTTTATCTGGTGGAGCGTGTAATATGATAATCACCGAACCCATTAAACATATGGCACAGCCCATTTTACCCAAAGTCCCCAACTCTTCTTTTAAAAACATAGCAGCCAATACTGCACCGATTATCACTGATAATGCACCCAATGGTGTAACTAGAATAGCAGGAGCGAACGTGTAAGCTGCAAAGTTGGCCACTTCACCAATGGCCATGGTGATCATGCCTCCCCACCAGATGGGGTTCTGCAAGTAATCCGCCGCTTGAGCGCCATTGTTGCCTGATCGTGCTGAGGCATCCATCAATCCCTTTTTGGTTATTATAAATGAGGTCCCAATCGCCAACGACGAGGACATGGCCAATGCAAGCCCAATGTATTTATCATCCATGAGTGGTGGACAAAAATATTTTTCAGACACGTCCATTATGCAGGTACGCAAACTTCCACAGCGTGTATATTTTTGCAGCATGATTCAAGACACATTTCGATTCTACCTCCATTACTTCAGGAGTCTTTTCTTAATGATCAGATCAAACGTTAAATCTATCAAGTTTGATGGCTCGTTTAATGATTTCTGGTTTGGATGCAACTTCTTATCAGCCGCTTTGGGCGTCTTGATTTACATATTAACTTACAAATCGAGCCCAAACATCATGAAAGCATATCGATTGATATGTCTCGTTTCGTTAGCTAAATATGCTGCTGTCTCTTTTCGTCAGTACCCGAAATTGAAGTTATTAAATGAAAACACATGTTTGTTAATCACAACAGAATTGATTTATGAAACTCCACCAAAGTTGTTAAAAGTGACATTTTTACAACTACATTCCATCCTTTGCTTATTAAAAGTATTTGATTACGAGAAGCCAAAATTCAATTTACCATGCTTGTTTGTGTTTGGCGTGTTTGAAAATTTATTGTTATTTGTGTTTTGGTCCGAATCTTTCAATTCCTGTGCTATGTTATATACTGTGTGTTATTTGATTAGATTGGAACAATGTGACACTTCTATTAAATTTATTAAATTATTACAAGAGATATATACATTTTTTAAAAAGCCACAAAAGAAGCAAAGATTAGCGTCGTTTGGATTTGATTGTTTTAGTATAGTTAGTGACTAAGATCCTCTTTCAATTGAACAAGTGTTTCCCATCCCGGAGTGTCTTCCCACATATCTCTTCCTTTCGACATCAAAGATCTAATTGTAGTTCTAGCTTTATATTTCCAGTCTTTGCACACCAAGTCTCCAGCGCCGTGTTTACCAGGCAATTCACCCAAGGATTCAAAAGCACTGACTAAGTCTGAGCACGCATCAACAACTTCGTTCCAGACGCTTTCATTTGACTCCAATTCTGGATTATGAATCATAATTCTATAAGCTTTTTCGTGGTATTCTAAAGAGTTCCATGGTTTTTTTCTCCATAGTTCGACTCTAGCAACTATCCTCCAGCATCGTGCTGAAGAAGTTATTATTGTTGGTAATTTGTTACAGATTAAGTCTATGCATGATTTTTGAAAATAGCTCAACTCGTCGCCTATAGGTTCTGAAACTAAAATTTCCACCAATTTCTCTAAAACAGGAATATCTATAGCATCATCGCCTTGGTCCTTTTTAATATCAAGCAATTCCTTGAAAGCAAACAAAACATCGTTCCATTCATTCAATTTAGCAGCCACAATCATGTAGTTTTCAAATATTCGCCAAGATTTAGTTTCACTGCCGCACCTGATTGCTTTTTTCAATGCATTAAATGCCGGTTTGGTCTTGTCCAATTTCAACAATGAGCTTGCTAAATTGGACCACGCATATGAATTGGTGTCATCCAAAGAAACACATCTTGTAAATGCTTCGGAAGCCAATTCGAATTGACCACTTTCCAAACCACAACAACCATAAAAATACCAATTTTCATAATTCAACGGGTTTACAGAAAGACAGTCAAACATCAGCTTGATGGCCAAGTCAATTTTATCTTGTCCATGATAGAATTTAGCTAATGAAGCTTTTGCTTTTGGATAACGGCCGACTTCCCAAGCTTTTTCCCAAAGTTTGGGGTCTTGCTTCATGTCTCCTAGAATTGAAATGGCTCTCGCATCATTTGGGTACCGTTTAATTCGAGATACAAGTATTTTCTCAGCTTCTGCTTCTTGATCGACGGCTGCGTAACATAAAGCGGCTTCGCAGTCCAAATGCAATCTCTGATATATTTCTAAAGCAGATTTCAAAACACCCAACGACATGTATTTTTCAGCCAACTTCGCATCCATGGTCCATTGGGGTAATAGCGGGAGCTGATGGATGAATCTTAATTTCGAGCTAATAGGTGTATCATCGCCTTGTGGTATAACTTTCGAAGTAACATTGATACCTATTTCTTCAATTAATGCTGTCATTTGTAAAATACCTCTCTCCACTGTTTTAGACTTACCTGTCTCTAGGATTGATCTTTCCCACAAGGATCTTGAAAATATCAACCAATTCACATTTTTATTAGAATAAACAACTCTGCTGACTAGGGCCATCATTTCTTCCTCGACTAATGGGTCACTCAATGGACTGGTTTGTTTTAGCACTGCCAATCTCAACAACAATTGTATGTTATCCAAATTGTTTAATGCTGGTTGATTGTTAGGATCTAGCTCCCTTAACTCCTTGGGTATATCATCTTGTTTAAAAGCCAATGGTAGTAATTTTTCATCTACATTGTCCACTTTGATCCTTTTAGTATCTTGTTCAATCTCCAATTCTAGATCTTGTAACGATTCAAATTGTGGTTTTTCCAATAAAACTTCATCGTCCAACAGAAGGTTTTTCAAATTTGTTATGTCGTCTTCATCATATATAGTCTTCTCTCCACTTTTAGCCAACACAATCAAATTTGATGTGAAAAACTGTTGAAATTTAGTTCTCTTGGCCTTTGCACCCGATAGTAAAACTTTCAAATTGGAAATGTTTTTTGCTTGAATTAAGGGCTTGATGGCTAAATGTTCATTTTGGGCGTGTATATGCAATCTTGCTTGTTCCAAATAAAATTGTGTGGTTAATAATTTATCACCTTCGAGGACCTTCACTAAATTTGCTGACAATAGTATTCCAGAAATGGAAAGGATAATACTTGGAGGTTCGGAAAGGATCGATAAATGCACTTGCAAAGCTCTTACTTTCCACCATGCAGTCGAAGCTTTGACTGGATCATCAATAGTCAAATTTTCATACATCGAGATAGTCTCTGACGAAGGTTTGCTCACAATTGAATGTTCCCATGGTATTTGCAACACTTTTTCAAACAACAATTCTGCAAGGATTAGATATAACGGATCGTGAACCAAATCATATGCCGACTGACCTTCGACGCTCAACAAGTTGATACAGTCGTACTGTAATTTCTCTTCCTCTATGGCGGGGAACCAAGTCTTTTTTGCAGAAATCATACATTGTGGACCAGTGAAATTCGATTGTATAAAACTCTGTAGAAAGGCGATTGCGGTTATACTTGCGCAAAACTCATGATTTGAAACAAACTTCTCGAGCAATATGTAAAATTCATCCAAATAGTCTTTGAGAACTTGGTCTAATGGATGTTCTGGATATTTTTTCAATATTGACTGCAATTGTGGTAAACTGTGTATTTCCTTGAAATCGGTAATCTCAATCATTTCATTAGACGATCCGTTTAAGATCTCTAGTATCAATTTATTAATTTTCTCATTGGAGCCACCAACAAACAGTTCCGGTGGAACTAGTAATAATAATTGATTAAGTTCCATGATGAGAGTAATTTTTTTTTTTTGCGCACTATTATTGTTGCATTCTATTATATTCTATACTTATCCTAGAAACGAGAGTCTCTTCTTATCAGAATTCTCACTGGACTTTCTAGATTTAGGTTTCTTTAGGGAACTTCTAATTTTTATTCTATTCATCTCGGATTTATTTTCATCATCCGAAGCAAAATCAATCACTTGCTCTTGTAAGTTTATCGGAACATATTGCGATGACAATCTTTTTTGATATACAGGTTTTTCTGTATCCAAATCAACAACCTGTTCTTCAACATTAATTGGGACATGCTGCAAAGAAGTTCTTTTTTGATACGTAGGCTTTTCGGGCTGAAAATTATTGACTTGTTCTTGTAAATTGATAGGAGGATACTGCGATGAAATTGGATAGGCCGTAGAGCTGAATTCTTCTTTCACGTTAATTGGTTTGTTTCTTGAAGAATTATTGTCAAACTCGACAACTTCCTCTTTTACACTTATTGCACCATCTTTGAGAAAAAAATTTTCTTCGCATACCGGCTTCTTGATCTCACCGCCTGTATTATCTTGTAAATTAGCTTTTAAAGCAGCATTTTCTGGTTCCAAATCAATCAAATTTGGTACGTATTTCGGTTCTGGCGAAGATTGCTTAGAAAACTTTCCCCAAGGATTATGCGAAGATTGATTTACAGGCTTGATTTCTTCAAGTTCAGGCTTCAAACTCTCATGGTTTTGTTCAAGCTTCAAGTCGTTAAATTTTTGTTCAAACTTATCCTTTCTTGCATCGCTGAAATTTTCTATTTTTGGTTCATCGTTTTCTTTAACTTCCAAATTATTATATTTTTCCTCATTCTTTAAATCAAAGTTTGCGTCAGGCTCTAAATTGTCTAAAGATGGATATTTTTGTTCAGCTTCTTCTATTTTTTCTGTATATGAAACATCAGCCTCATCCTCCAGACTGAACCCCACCAACGATTCCTTAGAAGACACTTTTTCAGTATCATCCTCTTCGTCCCTAGCTTTGTATTGCTGTTCGTACATTTGCTTCTGACGTAATAATTCATTTTGTTTTTGTACTTGATAATCATGCAATGCCTGGAAATCGTATTGACCTAACTTGTAAAAATCATTCAACTTCAAGGACTCAAATTTCAAGCTCATCAATTTACAAATCAACATTAGAACTTGCACTATATTTGGTCTGTATAATGGATTTTCTTGTAACATTATTATTATCAAATTCTTTAAATCTCCGGAGAATATTGGCTGGGGTAAGAATTGAAATGAAGCATGCAATATTGCTATATCACCTTGTGTTTCGAAAGGTGTTGTAAAGTAGCACAATTTGTACAAAAAGCAACCCAATGCCCAAATATCCGCTTTCTCGTCAATAGGTAATCCTCTGTATAAATCAATCATCTCTGGGGCTCTATATTGTGGAGTTGTTTGATACAAAATATCATTAGTTAGGTAGTTGAATTGTTGCTGGTCTTGAGGTGGTAGTATTCGTGACGATGTGCTTCCAAAATCACACAATTTAAAGCGATGTTGGGAGTCAATCAACACATTTTCTATCTTGATATCTCTATGAATTAATCTCATTTTGTGCATTTCGTATATTCCTTGGGATACATCCAACATTATGTTTAATATTTCCGTTTCGGTTAGCTTTGTTTTTATCTTCAAATTCATGTAATCTAATAATGATTTGTTAGGGCACAACTCCATCAACACTAAAACTTGATATGAATCATTGACACGTTCTGCGTGTGAGTCGTAGTACTTGACAATATTCCTAGCGTTTCGAAAAGTCTTCATTACATCGACTTCTTTTCTCAATTGAATCAATCCATTCTTATCTGGAACAATAACTCGTTTCAAACATGCAATTTCAGATCCTCCTTCTAGAGGATCAATGGTAACCTGATATATTTGAGCAAAGCCACCGTCTGACAAATACTTTGTGATTACAACGTTATGTTTACCTACAAGTAGTTTTGTACCTTCAGGTAATTTGGGGATCCCCATAGTGGCGTAGAGAAAAAAAAATTAAATTTAGAACTTTTAAACTTCAATAGATTCTATCTCGCTATACAATTTCTTCATCTCTTCGTACGTGTACGGTATGTATATGATTTCCAAACCACTCGAGTCCTTAGCCAACGCACACATCTTATGATCAATGTACTCTTTGATAAGCGTTCTAAATATTACCTCATTCGACACTATAAATTTGTCAAGACACAAATCATAGAATTGCTTAAACTCAACAGCTGTTTTTGTAGATCCTTTTTGTAAATTTCTGGTTTTTTCCGTGGTTTGTCTTTCAATGACCTCCATTTGTTGGACTAGCAACAATTTATACAAATCTCGATGGTTCTCCGTAAGTGACGTCAAAACAAAACTTGCACCCAAATTACCAATAAACTTTTTAGATTGTCCTATATTTAGTACATTCTTGAATGACAATTCGGTAGTGTAATTTTTAAAAGTGGTCAAGTCATGCCAGATGAAATTAAGATTCTTCAATTTCGACAGGTCCCACAACAATGGAGCATTGATATGATCGGTTGAGCTAATACACCAAATCTCTCGTAGAGAGACCAATTGAGTCAACAAATTTTGTGTTTTCTCATCCCGAAACGGCTCTCCATCGATATTGTGTATTAGTAACAAAATCTTTGCCGTGGTATTGTTTTTATCTATATGATCCATCAAAAATGGAACAGTCTCAGAAACGTGCTTTGGTAGTTTTTCTCCTGGGATCAACATGGAAGCAATTTCTAATACAATTTTCTTAAAGTTTACCTGAGGATTGTATCCATTAATCACGAAAATGTGTGGTAATTCTTCCTTGACAACGTCATCCCACCAAACCCCAAAATAGTTTTTAACAAAATCATTCAATATTTCAAGTTTGGACCCAACTCCGTAAAAATTAAGGTTAAATCCTTGTGATAACTCAAAACACCACTGATGATACAAAAATTTATGCAATTGATTAAGCTTTGTCTTTTGTGTTGCAAACAACTCTTCGTTTATTTTTATGTATTCGTTAAATTCAGGATATTTCATATTGGGAGCTAGCGATGTGAATGAATTTGTGCTCGATTTGGCTCTTGTCTGTTGTTGTTCAAAATATCCTTCTGGTCCCTCTAAAAAAAACACCCGATCTTCTAAAAAACGACCTTGTTTCGAGTCATTGGGGTCCACTCCATCAAAAAATTTGTCTATGTAATCCTTTTCTAATTTTCCATTTTCTAATTTTGGTATTGGCAATGGCTCAAAAGCTTCAACTTTGGGAACTTCGATATTATTTTTCCTAATTCCACTAATAATTGGTATTGAATCTCGATCAGTGTGTTGATCTATCAACATATTGATAAACTTCTTCTTCGGTTTATCTAGCTTTTTAATTAATGGTGCTAATTCGGTTTTTGTCTCGTTAAACATCTCGTCATCCTGATGAAAGATACTTTTGACCTGATCAAGAACAGATTCTGACTTTGTTGGCCTACCCACTTTCCGCGACACCTTTTTTTTAAATATCCTGGGTTTCTTTTCAGTTATTTCTTCATCAGATATGATCGCTTCGTCTGAGTCTGAATCGAGTTCTATTTTGGTCGCGTCTACTTCCAATTCCACATCACTCGGATAGGTTTTACTTTCTAGAATGATTCTTTCAGCCAACTCCTTTTCCTGTTTATTCAAACCACCTTCGTCGTTCTCCTCCTCATCCTCCATCATCATCTGATTTCGCTTTCTCCTTTCTGGAGATTTCAATCCAGCTCGTCCATTGGGAGTTTTTATCTTGGTAGAAAATTTCCTAGGTGAAAGCATGAAAAAAAAGTAATCTGATAAAACATACTGAGAGAAAAGTTAGCCTTCACACGATGACGATGCCCATAACACCAGAAACCGCGGAAAAATTTTATAAACTAACTAATATTATAAGTATTACTATCTGTTGTATAAAAATCAATCCTGCGCGTAAATTCTATCATAATCTCACCAAAAATTTTCAGTAATGCTAACCTTTTGCCCCAACTGTTCAAACATGTTGTTGATCTCGCCCAATGAAGATGCGGTGAACAGCTTTTATTGTTCTACATGTCCCTATGAGTTCAAAATACACGGGTTGCAAATGTTTGATAGAAAAAAATTGTCTAGAAAAGAAGTCGATGACGTCTTGGGTGGTGAGGGTACATGGGATAATGTCGATCAAACTGCAGCTCAATGTCCATTAGACTCATGCGGGGGTGACAAAGCATATTTTTTCCAATTACAAATCAGATCAGCTGATGAGCCCATGACGACGTTTTACAAATGTGTCAAGTGTGGTCACAGATGGAAAGAAAACTAATCGAATTCAGAAAAATTTATCGTATTGATTCGAAACTATACAGTGTCCAGTTTCTTGGGTCTTGGTTTAATTCTCCAAATATGGTTTGAATTTTGTTGCCGTTTATCTGTGAAAGATAAATCTGATTATCGTTGAATGATTGTTCTAGAAAACTTGAATCAACTAGTGACTCCGGTTCGGATTCGCATTCCTCAAAAGATTCGTCTGTAGATTCTGTATAAAATTGATGGAAATTAATTAAGTTTTGATACTTTGCTTCATTTCTGCCCGTTATCATGGATTGCAATCTGAACGTACGATAATTGGAGATACCTAGCCAAGGAGTAACTTGTGCCACCAGAGAACTTTTAAATGTTGCTCCTTTTTCATTGTCGTATAGATGGTTGTCTCCAGAACATAGGTCTCCATAAGCTCTAGCAATTGTAAATTCTGAATTCTTGTCTTCAGTACACGGATAAACCAGTTTTGGAGAAAACAATTTTACAAAATCTCTAGTCTCTTGATATGAAGAATGTCTTGAAAACAAAAGAGGAATGTTTGTGGGTAATATTTCTTGTCCGTCTTTAGGTAAAATCCATTCACGATCTTGATATTTTATTAATTTGTGTCCATCTTTGACGTCAAGAGTTTCGTACTCTAATCCAAAAACTTTTTTGGGTAGATGATGCTTTGTATAATCTATGATGTTATAATTAATGCAATGTTTAATGGTGACCAAAAATGTTGGCCTTGAACTTAGTTTCCCTACATGAAATCTAGGACCAATACCATCAGTATGACCTAAGATATCTAGCAAACTATTAATTTTATGATCCGGAATCAACTTTCCGTTAAAAAATTCACAGCAAGTGTACCACACTTCTTCTGATCCTGTCACAGAGTCTAGAAAGTAGTATTCAACGTCCTTGGGGTACAATTTGATAAGCTCGATTAGTGCTAAAATACCTTCCGAATTCGGTAATATATTTATATATGGCTCTCCACGGTAGGTAAATGTAGTATCCAAATAGATATTATCCAATTGTTTTAGTCCGTTTATATATGGGAATAAAAATCTGTTCTTTTCCAACTGATTGATCCACCAACTTTCGGCGCGTAAGTCACCTGTCGCTAAAACCGATTTATTATGTGATTCAAACAAAAACATTGTACTCCCAGGGCAATGGTAGCTATCAATCAAAGTCACCACCACTGAGCCCGCACTGAATGGCTCGTCGTACCTTTTCACAATCAAGTGTTTCAACACATCTTTAAAATTTCGATTGGTAGCTAAAATATCTTTAGTTAGTCTTGTACAGTAGACATAACCGGTAAATCCCTTGTTCAATAAGCCAGACAAATGGTCAGAATGAGAATGGGTGAGAAAATAATGGTCTGCATTGTGTTTAAAATTATCAACAGCTATGCCTGGAAATTCACGTATTTGACCATCAAAGGAAAAACTCATACGCGTCAGTCAGGGGAAAACCTTTTTGTTAGTTTTTACGAAACAAGATGAGTATTCAACTATGAGCTAATTAAATATCATTCTAGATTGTCGCTTTACGACGTGTAACTAAAGATACTACAATACATTGTAATAATATGAAGTAGAATTAAAGAATCGAATGTTTCATCAATGGTTAACCATGGTTGTCATATTAGAGTCTATAAAGTATTAATTACTTATAAAACCCTCATATTCCTTATGTTTTATCAAGCAAATTAGAAATCCAAGTTCCTCCTTATATTTGACGAAATTTCTTGTTTTACTCCTTAATGTGTTATTACCTAACCATAACACAAACACCAAATGTAGAACCCTAACCAATCCTAATATTAAAAAACTTCTCACAATTTACTGGTCTTATCGTGTGATACCCGAAAGCATCTATTGCAATAAGTGGATAATAACTCACTAATACGTATTCGCAAGAAGTTAGTTTTTGATTTCACAGCGTCTTAAATTAATATTCCGTGATATTCTGCTCGCTTGTAGAAACATAAATTCTCCCACTGAACTATAAACCTATTGGTGATTGGTAAAATCAACAACCCACTCAAACTCAATTTGTTTACTCTTGCTAAGCTTTCTACATAGACGATCTTGGTATCGCAAATCCCCAAAATTTTATAAAAAAACATGATGTACGCAATTGGAATACATGTTCCTGGTCCATTCAATAATAACACAGATGGACTATCACGTAATATGATTGCCGACATTAAAAATGAATATAATGTTGTAAAAATACTTGAAAAATACGATTGGCCTACATGTCTTGCTCTTGGAACACGTACAGTTTTTGACCCTTTATGCAACTTCGAAATCGACGCTTCGTCTGAGTAAATCCACGTTTTTGGAACATCTAGATGGGACACCAATCTCAACATTTCACCAGTGTGACCACCAGAACCTAATAAAATCGACACAGACGACACTTTGGCCGACGTTCTATTTGAAATGCAAGGAATGACAAACAACAACCTTAGTAGGATGATAAGAATAGGTAGTATGACAATGGTTATAGAAATTGGAAAAATCATGTATATTTATATTTACTATGTACTGTTAGTACGCTCATTAAAAATATCAATCAGTATTAAAAAGCTCTGAATTTGTTTCCACATGTGATTCAGTTGAAGAAATTCGTTGTTAAGTTTGTATTCATCATATTAATATTTTACATACATAAAAAATGTGGTGAAAATTTTTATGCCATCATACAAAAATTATTTTCCAAATTTATATCCAAGTGTGCGATGGTAGCGTTTATCTTGGTCTTTTTAATAAAATCCAACATGATGTAATCTTTGGGGATAAATTCAATTTGGTCCTTAAATCTCACGTTCCACTTTTTGATATATTCAATATCTTTTAAGACCTTGTCTTTGAACTCTTGAGTCGGAGCAAATTGTGTCAATATTTTGGTATATTGAATTTCGTTTTTGTAAAAGTTATCTCTTTCAAATGAATACAAACTTGGCTTCAAGGCTTCTTCGATGTTTTCATTTAATTGTTTGTAATCTAAAGTGTTTCTGAGTAGAACGTCATTTACAATTTCTTCAGGAAATTTGCGCAAAGTCGGGAATATAAATGCCAAGTATGTTGTACTGACATTCAAATTAAAAATTCGACATAATTTATCAGTGCATTCTGCTCTGATATCTTCATCATCATCAAATAACCCTCTTTCAAATAATAACATAATTGAATAAACATCTTCTTTAAGCGATTTGAACCCTTCCACCCTTTTTTCTAAATTCATTCTTGGATCAGTTAATCTGATGATTTCGTCTATTGAATGCTCCTTATGATCAACTACCGTCTCAATCCCGTTATAAAACTCTAGCGTTTTCAAAAGTAATTTGTTATTTGTAGATAGTTTCAGCAAATCAAGCTGTATATTCAACTTAAGCAAAATCTTAACGTACAAATCAGCAATGTACGGTGATTCATCGAGTAAACACGACTTTTGTAGAACAAACTCTTTTGACACTTTACCAAATAGCATAACAAATAACATTCCTTGCAAGGTGTTGTTGTCCATTGATGTACCAAATGCAAATTCTAAAAATTCTTCTACATCAGTCAACATCTTAGCTAGCACTTTCGCTGCTAATTCTCTAATTTTCCATTCTTTGTTGGATAGCAAATCCACTACGAATTCCTGCAACTTGGATCCATCTGTGTATTCCAAACTTTCCAAAATCAATAAAATTGGAAAAATTGCTTGATTAGTTATCAATTTTTCAATGAACAAGCTTTCAATTTTAAATCTTGAGAAAAACCTCTTGCTAAGCACTTTCGTACTAAAAATTTTCTTTTTCAAAGACCCAAACAACATCATGGCACAATTACGAATCGACCAAACTGATGAATCAATATTATTCAAAGCTAATATCAATGCTTTTTCGGTATATTTGGAACTTTCATTACTTAAGTTTTTTTCAGTGAAAATCTGTTTTAAGATATTGAAAGCATGTATTTGTGGTAGATCTTCAGTGACAAAATCGTCTCTAATTGGGGACTCTGCAATTTTTATTAATGATTCAATATGATGCACTTCTTTATTTACCTGTAATATACCAGGTATAATATATATAATTCCACCCGAGCGTCTACTGATCAATCTCTTATCTTGTAATGATTCGAGCTCCTTCTCTATTTCTCCAGAAACATCAATAAATTTACATGACTTCTCGTATAGAGGATAAGTCGAGGAAATGGCGCCTCGAAATTTCAAAGTTTTCAACTGGTTTTGTAATTGACGAAATACTCTCTCATCTTGACATGTTGCCAACATCAACTCATTGGCACTTTGGAGAACTTTCCAGGAATAATTGATCACTTCTTTGCTTGTCCTGAATTCATCTTCATTCTCATATGCAATCTGATCTTTTGACAAAATTTCTGTATACTTGATTGACAATTCTAGAGCTTTTTCAAAAAAATATGAGTCTTTGTTCGGATACCTATAAAATATTTGGGCAAGCGCCATAAGATATCCATGTATTCTATCTTCTGATAGACATCCCCTTAAACGAGGTATCAAATCTATTTTCTTCGCTAGATAAGTGATAGCAGTTACTGCACCTTCACTTTCTCTTCCCTCTAATCTAGGTAATATTTTAAAACATTTTTCTATCAAAATTTCAGTATCATCAAAATCGTGATCTACTTTATTTAAAAAATCTAAGCTTGATTCCCTTACGGCTTTGTAATTGGAAAATAAGTTTTCGATTAGCAACTTGATGGCACGCTCGTTGTGTATGCCTAGCTGATCTAACAATCTGATAGAGTTCATTTTCTGTTGAAAGTTGTTTTCTAATTCTAAATGATCACATAGTATCTCTAGGAGCCAATCTTTTGAAAATCTCTCCATGGAGATAGTAAATTTGTCGTTCAAATTAGCCTCCATCACACCATGCTTTTTAACTAAATCGAGCTTGTCATCTGGGAGATTCATGATCGCATCCATTCTAACTTGGGAATCTGAGTGAACTAAACATTTGAGTAAGTCCTCTTCTTTAAAATCTAATTTCATTTTTTTGAGTAAGCTTACCAAAACTATAGGATCTTTGACATTATTGAACAATTGAGGGTGCTTTGGTAATAAATATGTGACTATTAAAAACGATTTTTCTTGCAAACCTTTTTCTATAAATTTTGTCAAGTCGAACCCATTCAAAGTTTTTGAGATGGCGTTTGCTAATGAGTCATCAAATAAATCGTAACATTCATCTGGATAATTTGGATATTTCTCAACAAAATAGTCTGTTTCTTTCTTAATCAAGAAATCAAGTAACATAAATATATTCTTTGTTTTTGGTTGAGTCATGACCAAATCTATCCATTTCCGTTGGTCATGTTTGAATTTTGAAAGCTTTTTAACAAGGGACACCAAAGAATTATGCAAAGGGTTGTAGGACGTATTAATGTTCGTAACGACATAATCAAAGAGCTCATCGACTTCGTCCAACTCTTCTTGTAAGCTTCTCAACCTTAGCAAACACACAGCTAAGGTGTCGTTGTATAGCACCTGGTCGTCATAATTGTATTGTAGTAGAGTTTTGTAGTGAGACTGAATCTGGTGTGGATTCTCTATCAAACTCGCTTTAATTTGTTTGAGTTGCATAGTGAAAAAAATAATTCAAGATGAAAACAAATAATCCCATCGTATGGTTGTATTCGATGTATTGGAATCATTTTCCATTCATCATGTTGACTAAATCTGAATGCTTCTTGTTACATTCGTTCCTATTGATGTTTGTCTCGTTCATAGTGTATGGTGTTTACACGTATTTACCAACTAGTATTTTGGAAGGTTTATCTAAAGGTAATTATTACATATTTGGGTAGAAATATACGCGCATGCTCAACGCTCCTTTTAAACCACCAAGGTTAGTACAACCTAAATCTTCTAAGCGTGAACTAGACAGGGATTACTCGGTACAATGGAGGAAGAAATCGTTTAAGAAGAATAAAACTTGGGACGGCGATGGTTTGTTGATCGTGAATCGATGCGACGTCTGTTTGAAAAATAGCGACGGAAAGGTAATTGCGAAGAAAACATTTACCACAACTCCAAATCTAGATGGTATAGTCTCCATTGGAAATTATGAAGTCGAAGTCGAACTGGAAACATCTATTCAAGTAAAACGGGCCCAACCTTTGAAAGTCGCAGTGATAGATTCAAAATCAGATCTAATAAAATCCAAAAGCCCATCGGTGACCACAACCCCTCCTAATTCAAGCAAAGACTATGTCATTGATTCCATTTTGATGAAGAAATTGAGGCCGCATCAAATAGAAGGTGTTTCTTTCCTACTAAAATGTTTTGATTCGAAACTAAACTGTTTATTGGCTGATGAAATGGGTTTGGGAAAAACACTCATGACAATCACCACCATTTATACCTTGTACAAACAGTCTCCAGTTAATAAAATATTAGTAGTTTGTCCGGTTACTCTAATAAATAATTGGAAATTGGAATTCAAAAAATGGCTAGGTAACAAACTTAGTATATTATCTACAAATGAAAAGAAAGATATAGTCAACTTTGGGAAGTTAAGAGTGTATCAAGTTTTGATTGTTAATTATGAAAAGATTAGTAGTCATTTTGATGAATTGTGTAAAGTTCCATTTGATTTGCTAATTTGTGATGAGGGACATAGATTGAAAAACTCTTCTTCAAAAGTTTTACAAAATCTTACAAAGTTGGATATACCGAAAAAGATTATATTGACTGGTACACCAATTCAAAACGAGTTGATTGAATTTCATACTTTGGTGAATTTCCTAAATCCTGGAATCTTGCCAGATTTAAAGATTTTTCAAAAACAATATATTAACCCTATAAACAAATCTAGAGACATACACTGCTTTGATAGAGAGGCTGGTGAGGAAGCATCAAAAAAGTTGGTTGAGTTGACATCCAGATTCATCTTGAGGAGGACTCAAGAAGTTTTGAAAAATTATTTAACTCAAAAAACTGACGTGTTATTATTCGTGCCACCCACCGAGGCACAAATTAAACTATTTAAAGCTAGTTTTGAACCCTCATTTCAATTGATAAACACATTTAAGAAAATATGTAACTCGCCTTCATTGGTAGATGAAAACCAACCGATAGCATCTGGGAAAATCAATATATTGATACCCTTGTTGACGGAGTGTGTGTCACTCGGTGAAAAGGTTGTACTTATATCAAACTACACGAAAACATTGACTTTGTTGGAATCATTAATAAAACAGAAGTTTTCTTACCTTAGGTTGGACGGGTCAACTCCAAACAATTTACGAAACAAATTAGTCCAACAGTTTAATAAATCAGATATAAATTTATTTTTACTTTCTTCGAAAGCTGGTGGTATGGGGATAAATTTAATTGGTGCTTCTAGGTTAATTCTATTTGATAACGATTGGAATCCATCTGTAGATTTGCAAAGTTTATCTAGGATACATCGCGATGGCCAATTAAGACCATGTTTTATTTATAGAATTTTCACTACTGGTTGTATCGATGAAAAGATCTTTCAACGTCAGTTATTAAAGATGAAATTGTCTTCACGATTTCTAGACAACAACGATGATTCGGTGAATGATTTTGACTACGATGACTTGAGAAACCTATTCGAAGTGAGTGACACAACTTCAAATACTCATGATTTATTAGAGTGTGATTGTAACGGTGACGGTTCTACAAAGGTGTATTCAGAAACCACACTATCCCAACCAAAGACCCCAACTTCAAGTTTCATAAAGGGATCAGAAATCAAGTCAATTGAGTTGGACGAAGATTCGGCTGTCAAGTTAGCATTGAATAATTATCATCATTATGATCCAAAAACAATTGGAACAATCGACTTCGATCCGGTGCTAAATAATGTGATGCAAAAAGTATGTATTTCGTTTATAATGTCAAAAATTACTTAGATTTATTCATTCTAGCTTCAGCGGCTCTCGCACGCTGTTCTCTCATCAATCTCATTTTTTGTTGATCAGAAAGACCCAGATTTGATCCTCCAAGTTTTTGTACCGTATCAAACCGGGGTTTTCTCAACTCCATTTCAGTTTTTTTGGCTAGTTCTTCTTTAATTTTCTGCTGCTTTTCTAATTTTTGTAATTGAGTGTGTTCCTGTTCTTCTTTGTCAAACTCTTCTTTTGATTTAGCCGGTCCAACTTTTGCTTTTTCCCAATCACAATAATCTTCACCAAGAGAATATCTAATTTGCTGAAACGTTTTTCGAGTTTCCTTGTCCGCTACCTCGACAGGGTATTTTCCATTGTTGACCAATGGTGATGCTTTAAGATTAGTTATTAGTACATGGATCATGTGAGTTAATCCATGAGATGATGCATAATGTAAAATGGACAAATTATTGAGGTCATAAGTGTTAACGTCAATATTATTATCTTTAATAAATTGCACCAATTTCGGTGCCCTTTGCTTTTTGAGAAGTACTAGCAATTCATCCCTCACTTTGTTTTTTTCTGATGTGACTGTTTCTTCAACCTTCTTCTTTGGCTCAACTTTTTGCTCCACCTTTTGCTCTAACTTTTGCTCTGCTTTTGGCAAATCAACCTTATGAACACTCATTAATAAATCCCATGCTCTCTTCAACTCTGACGTCGTTGCTCTTTTAGTAGTGAATGGAAAGTTTCTGACTCTATCATCCTTTGGTTTAATTGGACCATCGTCAAACATCAAAACATTTTTATTTGACGCTCTGATGAAAATATGTTTACAATCGTTCAAATTGTCAGTCCATGATTTTAGCAACTCTTTAATTTCTTGAATTAATGCCTGCTCATTATGCCTTCTGATGGAGGATCCCGCAGAGTTTGCCTTCCCTCTTGCATTATCTGAAGCACTTTGTGACCCACCTTGTTTCCTTCTAGTTGTATACCTGTGAAACGTTTTCGAGCATATAATCTTGGAACGAGTAATTATTGCACCGGCAAAGTGACCACCACCAATCATAAACAACGCTGATTTTTCTTCGAATTGTTTTAGTCCTTCTAAAGGTGGTCCATTAAATAACACTTTATATAACCCTATAGTTTCACCTTGATGGTCAAAAATGACAAAAGGAGATTTCGTGTTCAAATAAGATTCGTCGTCTTCATCATCTCCTTCTTCTTCTTCGTCACCGGATAAACTTTCAATTGACTCCTCTTCAAGAATTCTGTCGAATTCTTCTTCATTTACGGGAGGCAATTCTTTCTGCTTTCTTTTAATATTGAATCTCTCTAGATCAGTTAGATTGGACTTTTCTAGCTTCACTTGAGTTGTCTCTAGATCAAAGTACAATAGTTTCAAATTATCTATGTATTTTGTTGTTAAATCATATATATACATTATTTACCGTACTTGTGACACATTTTCAAAAAAAATTCAATTTTTTCAGGCTTCATAAATGGGTGAGTCCCGTGACCAAAATTGATGATGTAGTTTTGTCTACCAAAACCTTCAATCATCGACTTCACCTTTTGTTCAATTACCTCATCTGAACCATAAATCACTCCAGGGTCTAAATTACCTTGTAATGTCACACGTCCATTGTTGACTTTTACAGCGTCTTCGGGTTTATACAACCAGTCGAGTGATACACAGTTGTAACCACTACTACACAATTCATCTAAAGCATACCATGCACCTTTTGCAAAAACAGTCAATGGAACTTGCTCAACTCCCAATTCTTGTAATCTTTTTGGTAGCTTTTCACTGATTTGTTTTAAATACGGTAATGAAAATTTATTGAATTCATCTGGGCCTAAAGCCTCGGCCCAACTCTCAAACACTTGTAACATTTGAGCTCCAGCTACGACTTGCTGTGCCAAAAATTCAATACAATTGTCACAAATGGCTTGTAATAATTCGCTAGGGTCAAAATTGTAGATCCATTCTTTAGCATATCTGAACATTTTAGAGCCTTGTCCTTCAGTCATGTAAACTAATAAAGTCCATGGAGCTCCCACAAATCCTAGCAAAGGAACCCTTCCATTCAATTTGTGTCTAGTCAATGTAATAGCTTTGAAAGCCCATGCCAATTCTTTTTTAATGTCTGGTTTTAAATTGATTTTACTAACATCAGCAGGTGATCTAATTGGATCAACAAACACAGGTCCTTTGCCTTCAACCATTTTAATCTCACATCCCATTGCTTGAGGTATAACTAATATATCACTGAAGATAATAGCGGCATCGATCAATCCGTCAAAATGATCAATTGGCTGAATGGTAATTGTCGAAGCTATTTCTGCGTCTTGACAGGTCTCAAAAAAATCCCTTTTACCTTTTACTTCATGATATTCGGGTAAATAACGACCTGCTTGTCTCATGATCCAGATTGGAGGTCTCTCAACATGCTCACCTCTTGCTGCTCTAAGTATCAAATCGTTTTTCAATGGTGGAAATTGAGACATTCTGATTTTCATTATTTTTCCACCAATGAGCAAACCAAATATTTTTATACGTACAATTCGATCGGTCTTTGGCTATAGAAAAACATCATTGACTTTGTTTGTGGTGTTGTCAATCTTTGCTTCGGTATTGATTTCATCAATTGATAATTCGTATATTGTGCTGGGAGATGTAGCTCAACCGTGGTTGGATTTGCAAATAATCTCAAAACATAAACACAGTTACGGTTCTCCAGCGAATCAAAAAGTCCACGACTATTTGGTGAAAAGAGTTAAGGAAACTGTCAATTTCAACTACACCGACGTTGACACTAAAGTTGATAGCTTCTTGCTTAATGATTATTACGAAAGCAACAATATAATTGTTCGTATAAATGGTACAGAAGACTTGCCTGCGTTTTTACTAAGTGCTCATTATGACTCTGTTCCGTCAAGTTATGGTGTAACGGACGATGGAATGGGTATAGCTAGTTTATTGGGAGTGTTATCCTCAATAAAGAAGCAACCTAAAAGAACTATAATATTTAATTTCAATAACAACGAGGAGTTCGGGTTATATGGAGCCAAAGCATTTGTTTACCACCCTTGGTTTAAACAAATACGTTATTTTTTAAATTTGGAAGGAACAGGAGCTGGTGGAAAAGCAATCTTATTCAGAGGTACTGATTATGGTATTGTAAAATACTTTAAAAACGTGAGATTCCCTTATGCAAGCTCTATTTTTCAGCAAGGATTTGATGCAGGTTTAATACATTCTGAGACTGACTATAAAGTTTACAAAGAAAACGGACTTAGAGGTTTAGACCTTGCTTTTTACAAACCAAGAGATATTTATCACACAAGAGAGGATAGCATAAGAAACAGTAATAAGGATTCTTTGTACCACATGTTTTCCAATGCTTTAGATTTTACAGAATTCGTCATTAATAATAAAATAGAAGATAACGATGATCCCGCCGTGTATGCAAGTTTTTTCAATTTGTTCTTTGCCATTCCACTTTCAACATTATTTAAAATTAATGTTGCTTTGGCTGTATCATTTTTACTAATTGGACCTTTTATATTTAGGTTTAGATGGGACTTGCTTATTTTGCCAGCTGGTATCACCGTTTCATTAGCGACTAGTTATTTGTTGAATCGGTACTTCAAAGCTATCAACCAATTCTTACCCACTTCACATCCGATGCTATTAGTCACCACCTTATCATCGGTTTCAATTGTTGCGTATTATCTTGTTTTCAATAGTATCAATTTAATCTGGCCAACTGATCAAAAATTAGTTTCCATTATAGAAATATCATTTATTTATTGGGTCACATTAATTTTACTGACAAGAAATTTGGGTACCGGCTCATTTCCAATAACTATATTGTTTCTTTTAGAGGGAGTTGCCTCTTTGTTGGGAATGATTGGTTGGTTATTAACCAGAGAACGTAAGTTGAGTCCTGAAGAGGAGCCATTGTTAGAAGATGATGCATCTTTAGAAGAAGAAGAAGAAGAGGAGCCATTGGTGCAAGAAGAAGAAGAAGAAGTAAAACTTAAGCCAGTAATTTACGATTGGTCAGTACAGTTTCTCATTATTGTTCCTGTTTCACTATACATAATTTACAATAGTGGTTGGTTATCGTTGGATGGTCTTCATAAATCTATCCAAGAGTCCTTATTGAGTGAAGAAACAATTTACTTTTTCATCTTCATATTCTCCCAAATATGGGTATTTCCATTGCTTCCATTTATCTACAAATTCAACAAATTTATAATTTCATTCCTTGTTGTATTTTCCATAGTTGGCGTATATTTATCATCCACCACTTTACCGTTTTCAAATGAAAACCCACTAAAATTAAGATTTTTACAAGAAAATGATCAAGCTCAGTTGTATGGTAGGAAGGGTCTTATCATTGATGCTATCTCTCTTCCGTACACAAATTTCACCTGTGAGGATTTACCAGATGATAATGAAGTATGCTCGTTTAAAACAGAACCGCTAGACTTTTTGAAAATAGAAACGAACACAACAAAGGTTGATGGATTGAACCTCGGAAGCTTACAAATTGAGGGGGCACCAATGTGTACTTTAAATTTTAAGGATAAAACTGTCAGAGCAATTATTTTTGGTGACAACGTCCCCAAATTTAAGGACATACCCAATGGTGTTTCCAAATACAAAGGAAGCCGTGTATACAAAGACGTCTCTGGTTTGGAAAATATCAACATCAACAGTTTAAGCAACGAGTTCAATATTTTCTTTTATTACACGCATGATTTCGACTCAGATGACGTGAACGTGAACTTGAAATGTTTCAATTCGGATATCGACATTCCATCTTATAAGGATCTACTTCATTTCAGTCCAAGCTACGTGACATGGGCCAACAGAGACAAAGGTTTGGCTTCAATTAATAAAAACATCACTTTTTAATATAGATCCCTTATGTACTAGAACTTAATTTCACAATAATTATTATTTACTACTTTACATGCTTGACCTTTTTTTCGTTTTGGTAGATTGGTATATGCCGAAAGCACATAATCGTTCAGCAGTGGCTTGTTATCATGAACCCCAATGACTGCGCGTGCGGCTGAATCAGTCGCGATATTTGCAACCGGCTCGGAGTTTTGTTGCACACCTAAATCTTTGAATTTTCTAATCCAATGTCACACGAAAATTGCTAGAGAGCATTCAATGTTCTATCTGTATCATATCAAGAAGTCTTTCATCTATTGTTTAATTTTTAAAGTGCGTAACTTTTACGAATTAGAAAATAACTACCAATTTTCCAAAAAACAAAAAAATTCAACGATAATCATGAGATATAAATTAATTTCCAATAAGAAACATCGCAAGTCATGGAACAAAAAGATAAGATGTTTTGGAGTTTAGCAACACAAGAAAATGTAAAAATTGTGGTCTCTGAGAACAACATTTTCTTCACAACAATATACAAACATTGAGCAAAAAAATAATGCGGCTTCTGTGGCTCGAACACAGTACCTCCAGATTGCAGTTGTAACACTTCAGTCTGACGCTCTCCCAGGTGAGCTAAAGCCGCTTTAAAGAAAACCCACGCCGGGATTCGAACCCGGAATCCTTTGATTAGAAGTCAAAAGCGATAACCATTTCGCCACGCAGGCAATTTCTGACATGTTAGAGGTATAGGTCTACTTGAATATGGATATACGAGCACCTGCCATCCTAGCCTGCAAGGTCCAGACACCGCTATGCATTTGCAGTCCTCGGTTATTAGGACCTTGTCTATGAGGGGGATGTGGAGAAGGACATAGTGTCAATGTCACATGTAACTAGATGATGAACTAAACTGGAAAAGATAAGGGACACGTGGAAGTATGCTATAGCTTATTAATTAATCAATTAATGAATCAATTAATTAATCATTAAATTAGAGCACGGCTCGAAGACGAACGTGGGCTTTCCAGAGAACTATAAATAAAGGTAATCAATCTGCTAGCCAGGATATCATTCAATACTTACTAAGCATTCACTGACCGTGTCCTCATCTTATTATTAAGTTGTATATTCTTTATATATCTTTAATAATACTATTTACACACTATACATATTTACGAGATAAGGTTAGTCGGCTAATCGGTCACTAGTCTTATAGTAAAAAAATTGCTGTGGTTTTATGTCTCTGACTTTCCACAGCAATTTTTTTTTTTTTTTTGATTTTTTGAGTTACTTTTTCCCAGATCGTTATAATTGGGTTTTGCTTCACAATCGCGTCTTACACTTTTTTCCCAGACAACACTGTGGGTTTTTGCGCAATTGTTCAAATAGTTTCCAAGTTCAACGCTCGCCATCATTCACAAACCAATCTTGACGAAGAGTACCGACATACGTTTCATCCGTTCATTACCTGATACTCGCTTTGGCCAAGTGAGGACACTTGTTTTTAAACACCGGGGAAACTGTTAGAGGTATAGGTCTACTTGAATATGGATATACGAGCACCTGCCATCCTAGCCTGCAAGGTCCAGACACCGCTATGCATTTGCAGTCCTCGGTTATTAGGACCTTGTCTATGAGGGGGATGTGGAGAAGGACATAGTGTCAATGTCACATGTAACTAGATGATGAACTAAACTGGAAAAGATAAGGGACACGTGGAAGTATGCTATAGCTTATTAATTAATCAATTAATGAATCAATTAATTAATCATTAAATTAGAGCACGGCTCGAAGACGAACGTGGGCTTTCCAGAGAACTATAAATAAAGGTAATCAATCTGCTAGCCAGGATATCATTCAATACTTACTAAGCATTCACTGACCGTGTCCTCATCTTATTATTAAGTTGTATATTCTTTATATATCTTTAATAATACTATTTACACACTATACATATTTACGAGATAAGGTTAGTCGGCTAATCGGTCACTAGTCTTATATGACAAAAGATAAATCGGCTTTCTCAAGCCAGCTCAAATGAAAGCACGTGCCATGTTTTTTTCACCATTTGATATACATTGACTCTACAAAATCCATTTGTAAATGAAAATATATATAAGCTACCTGATGCTATTAGCAGCTGAAGCAGTGTGTACGAATATACGTGGTGAAAAAATCTTTTTATAAGCAATGTTATTTGTCCAGCATAATACCTTAGCTACTCGCTGAAAAACCACCATGAGAGTTTTTTCGTCTTATTGTTGTGGAGTGTATAAATAGACTTTATTAATTCATCTTGGATTCATTGCATCAATTTTACCTACCTCCACTCACGACATTAAACCAACTTGAAACTCAGCCAGTTGTTGCCGTCGAGCGTGAAGTATCGAAAACACTTCCTCGAGGTATGAATTGATGTTTCTGGCTTCGCATTTTAAGATATTCTCATTTCCGATTACAAAAGTATTGACCCGTTCATGTTTGTTATATTTTGACCATATTTTGATTGTTTGTGGACAGTGAAATATATGATGATCGATATTATTGTAACTTAGTTTGCGGCATAATGTGCAATTAATTGCTTTATTACCATAATACGGAAATTGTGAATAATAACCTAATACAAATAAATGATATGTCTGCAAACTGCCCAAAGGTTTTCTTTGAAAATTATTAAGTTTTTTCCAAAAAGCTTGTGACCAGCCATTTGGTCTTATGGGGCTTCCATATTCAGTTTTTATTTTCAAGGGGATTCTTTTAAATGACCGTAGAGTCAAAGGTTGTTTCTCAAGATCTTGGAAATATTTTAATTGTAGCGGACTCGGATCATTAGCGATGAAATCAATTAACGAGGTGGGTAGATCAACATAGGTTTTTTGTGGTCCCGTAAATGTGACAACTCTAAACCATGCTTCAAACCATTTGATCTCGGTGTTAGTGAAATATCTTAAAATGATTTGTTGAAATCTATCGAAATCATTCTGGCCCGTAGGTTTTATGCGTTTTAAGAAATTTTACCATGGATATCCTCTTATCAAGCATTCTGGCGCTGTTTCAGAGGGCAACATGAAATCTTTAACTCTCAATATAATCACAAAAGGTAATTTAATTCGCAAATAATTTGAAGTAACATCATTTTGTGTAAAAAGATTGTAAATTTTCTTTGCTCTTGGACCTAGTACTTGATATTCTATATCCAATAAATTAAAACCACCAAATTGTTTTGGCGTGGTAAGACGTTGTATACTTATGTCTATTGGTAGACGTAGTTTTGATTGAATGCATTTGTACAATCTATCAATTTCGGTCTCAGGGATTGAATTATGTAGATCTCTATAATAGATTTTCGATAGAATGAATAAATTGAACTGATAGAATGAATGAATTGTTTTTTGAATTAATATTTTTGTTCAATTCATTCATTCTATCAAAAATCTATTATCGTGACTTACATAATCCAATCCCCAAGACAGAAATTGATAGATTGTACAAATGCATTCAATCAAAACTACGTCTACCAATGACCACACTATTTTTATAATGAATTGTCTAAATTTTGTTAAAAGTTTAGTCTTTTTATCGAAAATGAATATATGTGGCCAGTTGCTTTCGATTACTAGAGCAACACCTTGAAGGTTTTAATGAATACCATGTCAAGGTGCGCTGTAATTAACAAAATAATGAGATACTTCTATATTCTCGATACATTGTGATCGAACTACCCGTTAGGAATTGAAATGTTGGTTCTTTTATCATTGATGTCCATTTAGTCGTAAGCTGTTGGAGTTCTATCGACTTTTATTTCAAATTTTTATTTTCATCGACTTTTCCTCCATATGCTCACCACTTACCTCATTCGACATTCAACTTTGTTATCAAAGGCATCCATTCATCAAAATATTCTTGGCTTGTTTATTGAATATCTTATGTGTCGCCGCAAAATTGTGTCGTTTCGATGTCTCATACATGCACCTTTTCGTAGCTCTATTCAATTTGTTATAATCGCCGTCGTAGGTTCCACACCTGCCTACGTGCACATTCCGCCATTTATCAATTACACCGTAAAAAAAGCTTCATTCGGAATTTGTCTTGTTGATTTCTAACAAACCCAAAACTAGTTTGACCATAATTGAACTTTCGGTAAATTCTCTCATTTGAATAAGATGAATCTTTAATAATTCAACTGAGCATTCACTATTTCCGCCTCTCATGCCTCATTAAAGATTCCACCATGTGGCATTATTTTGATGTTGTATATCTTCACTATTCTTTCTAGTTACTGCCATTTTTGGCAACAACGCTTGTATAGTCTTCGTATAATAACAACGTGCTAGTGTTGAACACAGTGATTTGCTAATCGACGTATCCATGCTTCTCAATGTCGTTGCTCAACAAAATGTCTATGGCTCTAACAACAGTCTCGTATTTCATTCGTTTTGAATTCAATGATTTCCAAATGTACCCTTGTCTTGTTGCACTCTCCCTCATAAAGTGCTATATTATATTCAATCAATTTATATTTCTCGCTAGTAATTAATTGATGACTGAATATTAGGGTTTTGGATTTTATATGTAAGACGTCGGACATTTATTTTCGCAACGATCAGTACTTTGAGTGATTTTCATGTATATCATACTGTCCAAGGTCGCATCAAAGTTGGCTGTGAAGAAGAACGATAGACGATAAAGTCATCTTTGAAGACTTTGATTTTCCAATAGCATTGCGCAAATTCACCGGATGTTGTTAGTGGCAGATAATCACAAATTGTAAGTGATCTTTGCGACAATAGAAAGAAATTCGAATACAGCTAACAGTAAAAAAAGCCAAGCCCATGATTGCATTAGATATTTCAAATTTGTATCATATTTGTGCTAAGATTTGTGGCTGGTCAACTTGCAGGAATTTTTCATTCAAAGACCCTTGTATAAACACCTGGAGCAAAGTGGGCCCTTACCAACTAAAAGTCCTAAGGCCATGTATAAAATTATCGGTTACCAATCTTGAATAAAATTGTCAAGCGTTGTTTCAGTTCATGATTTTTTCTAATGTCGGAGATCAAAAGGTGATAATTCGGGCAGAGACTAAGTTGTGGTTAATTTTCAGTTTTTCTGACCCCGCACAATAATTTTCAAATCAATATACTCCCGTTATGAAAGTGACTGTTGCTGGAGCTGCCGGTGGCATAGGCCAACCTTTATCGTTATTATTAAAACTCAACAACCATATAACAGAGTTGGCGTTATTTGATATTGTCAATGCAGAAGGTGTGGCTGCTGATCTTTCACACATCAACACCCAAGCTGTCGTAAAGGGATATCAACCAAATTCGAAAGAAGACAAACAAACAATAGTTGAAGCTTTGAAAGGATCAGATTTGGTTGTTATCCCAGCAGGTGTTCCAAGAAAACCAGGTATGACTAGAGCTGATTTGTTCAATATCAACGCATCGATCATTAGAGATTTAGTTGCCAATATTGGAAGAACTTGTCCGAATGCTGCAATTTTGATTATTTCAAATCCTGTCAACTCCACAGTACCAATAGCAGCTCAAGTTTTAAAAAAATTGGGTGTTTTTAATCCTAAAAAATTATTCGGTGTCACCACTTTAGATGCCGTCAGGGCAGAAACATTTTTTGGTGAATTGACAAACACAGATCCAGAGAAATTGAAGGGTAAAATTTCAGTTATTGGAGGTCATTCAGGCGACACCATCGTCCCCTTAATCAATAATCATTCTATTCAACTTTTGAGGGACGATCAGTATCCTGGGTTTATCAAACGTGTTCAATTTGGAGGTGACGAAGTTGTTAAAGCGAAAAACGGAGCTGGATCCGCCACGTTATCAATGGCATTTGCAGGTTATAGATTCGCCGAGTATGTGATTGATTCTATCAGAGGTGGTCCAATAACTGCAAATATCCCCGATTCGGCTTACATTTATTTACCTGGTTTAAATGGTGGACAGGAATTTGCCGATAAATATTTAGGCGGTGTTGAGTTTTTCTCGTTACCCGTAATATTATCTAATGGAGAGATTCAATCTTTTGTCAATCCTTTTGAAAAATTGATTGTATCAAAAGAGGAAGAGAAGTTGATCCAAGTCGCTTTAAAAGGATTGAAAGGCTCAATACAACAAGGTATAGATTTTGTTAATTCAAGTAAGTTGTAATAAACGTGAAATTTGTTTTATATTTAAGCCCAATCAGGTGCTAAACTAGTTTCATAAATATACTCAACGATGTTTTGAGATCTACTGTAAGTGTTATTTATATTTTATTTAAACCATAGCTCTTTTGGGAATGGTAGTATCAGACTTGCTCGAAGTGTAAAGCTCATATAGATTTCAAAAAATAACAAATTTCATTCCAAGCACTTTGGCTCATAACTAAAAAAAATTAAAAATGTTAAAAAAACAAAAAAATATACCACCTACTGGGATCGAACCAGTGACCCTTTACGTTCCAGACAAGTTGAAATCAACTATTACTGTAAAGCAAATGTTCTAACCGCTGAACCAAGGCGGTGTTTTGTTGAGTTATAAGCAATATGGCTGATTAGGAGTGTATATAATTAAATCTCGTATAAAACGCGGGACGGGTATTTATGATTAGCTCTATATAATATATAACTATCAAATGTAACCAAACAAGATTATCCTTCAAATTCCTAGAGAACTTATGCTCTATTTATATTAGTCAGGAGCCTCACTGCCCCTCTTCCCGCTGAACTATTCAGAAGACAATTTCACTGTGAATCCTTGGCAGGACTAATACTGAACCGAGGTAACCTAACTCTCTATGCACATGTGATTGCACATGGCCATGCTGGAGCTCGGTTAAGTGAAATCGCATAGTCAGCGAGGCGCTACTTTCTAATCATGGGCTGGTAATGCTAACATGAGTTTTGTTACGGATTATATCCGATGTCTTTACTATATCTCGTATTATAACGGGCTATAGAGTACACGGACAGTAACGGCTCGACGGAGTAAAGAGATGCACCCTGTGTTATAGATAAGAGAGAAGGCTGGCTAAGCAACATGGCGACGGGTAACCGGAGAAGGGAGAGGCTCATTACTATAAAAGGATAGCCCTCTCCAGATTAGAATAGATAACTCATCCACCCCCTTCTTGTGACTCTAATACATTTCTAAGATACTAGTCTATATCGTTACATATGGTAGCTTAAAGTGACTCAAGATTTAGAACGACCACAAGATATTACAACAACATTATCAAAATTTATCAAGTTACAACAACAACTCTCAATACAACAATTTTAGAATGTCAAACAGAACACCACCAATAACAAGGTCCCAGGCCGAGGATGGAATCCAAGCACGTGAAGAAGAAACAACAGAATTACCAGAAAGGGAAAGACCAGAACCGGAAACAGTCGAAATCCAAACAATCGAGGACGGCGCCCCGTTATTACCCACAAGACGTAATCATAGAGTTGTTCCGCGGATCCAAAAGAAATTTGATGGCACCGCCACAATGTTTTCACTTGCTCCATCCTATCTCGATACTGTTTTAAGACATTTAAGCAGGTTTGCAAATGAAGGTCACGTGTTACAAATTGATGATATTGTAGCATACTCGCAAGAATTTTTCTCGGATTTAGCACTTCAATGGTTATTGAACTTTGCAGACAAATGGTCAAGAATCATCGTCGGAGATGTCTTACAACACGTTTTGCGTATCAACACAAACCAAGATCCTACAGAAATTCTTTTCACGTTATATGATGAACCGATGCCAATAACAATTACCAGAGGAGCCTATGTTAATGCAGACGCGTTGTTACGTACAAGTTATAACTTAAGACTATTCCGTCAAGAGTTTTCGGCAAAATACGAAGTTGGTGATCATTTTCAGGAATTATTGGCACAAATTATGCGGTTTAAACAATACCTTCCATTAGAACAACATATTGCAAAATTTTTACAGTTGGTCAGAGCTGCAAACGGCACTATTAACGAAATTACATTAGCCAGAGCATTCAAAAACTCTCTTTCTGAAGAATACAAGGTTGCAGTATCACAAAAAAGTTACAGAACTATTGCCGACATTGAAAGTACTCAATTAATTGAACTGATCGACGCAAAACTCAGATCTAATCAATTGAAACGATCAAAAACGTTTGAGAAACGGAAACCAGCTACAAACAACAAGAGACCAAAAGTTAACCCTAACATCATTTGCCATTTCTGCAGCAAGAAAGGTCACATTCTGTCACAATGTTACAAGAACCCCGCTAATAACAAGCCAAGCAAGGAGCCCATTCAAGGCAGAAGCAACCAATACTGTACTCATTGCAAGATGCGTAATCATAGCACCGAAAATTGTGGTAAAATCAAAAGAGAAAATGGGAATACAGGAGGTGATACAAAAAAATAAGGTGGACCTGGAATGTCCATCATAAACTTCCTACACAATTGTATTTTGTTTATGTGGAAGAATTAAAATCAAATATTGTGGCTTTGGTAGATACAGGTTCAAGTTTGAATATTATTAGTGAACAGGCTGTGAAAGGAATGAAAACACAGCAAGCTAAAGACGTAGTACAAATTTATGGCTTTAAAGGTACTTGGATGGAAGAAGCAAATAGAACAGTTGAAATAACAATTGCAGGTGTAGGATCTATAACAGTATACGTTTCCAAACAATCAACTTTTCCGTTGATACTAGGTCCGGTCACCTCTGCGTTTGTCCATGCTCCAACAGAGTTTCAACAATTAACACCACGACAATTACAAGATTTTACGGCCAAGATTGATCCACTAGCCCCAGTAGCGGATTCAGGTTCTTCATCGGATTCATTAAATATAACATCTGTTAATACAATTGGACATGAACAAAAACAAGCAGTGCAAGGAAATACTCAAACGGAATATGATACTGATATGGAAGAAACAATACATGCATTGCATATATTCTCGATAACAAACCAAACAATTGAAAAACAAGTACAAGCGTATGAAAAAGACACTATATATGATGATAGTGATGAATTAGATAGTCAAGCAAAGACAAGAGAATTTTACAACTTAGATCAATTTCCGACAATAAAACTGAGCTTCAATAAATTACTACAAGATAACGCAGACGTCTATAATAATGACCCCCCAAGGAATGCAAGATTAAAACACTCGGAATTTCAATTGAAGATTATGTTAAAAGATAACCAAGCAGTAGCTAAACAAGCACCGTACCATCAATCTTTAGTACAACGTATGGAATTGGACCGCCAAATTAATGAACTTTTAGATATGGGATTTATTGAACCTTCTGTTAGTCCTTTTGCTGCTCCTACATTGTTTGTGAAAAAACCGGATAATTCACTTAGATTGGTAATTGATTATAGAAAGTTGAACGCAAATATAATTGGAGATTCACACCCTATGCCAAGAATAGAGGAATTGTTCGAATATATTGGAAAAGCATCGGTTTTCAGCAAAATGGATCTTTCTGCTGGTTATTGGCAAATTGGTTTACAAAAGGAGGACAGAGAAAAGACAGCATTTACGACTCATCGA
>JAKTVI010000051.1:0-54348 GCA_030557115.1 Insectozyma chauliodis | reverse complement strand
TATTAAATAATTGAATATCCAATGATATTGTAAACTATATTAATGTAAAGATAAAAGATATATATTAATTGTTTTTTCATAACTCTCGTTACGAAGTGTATAAAATACACAACTAAATATTATGTAATTTCTTACTTAAAACAATATCATCCAATATCACTTGTAATTAACCTGTTTCAACTGAGCTACCAAGTTTTGATTGACTTGTGTTTAACCTGTTCCAACTGACGATGTAATCAAGTTTCGTCATCTATTACAAGTCACACATTTCATCTATTTTTAATCATTAAGAAGTATTCTTGTTATGTTGGTGGAGGCTGAATCGGGAAATGGTTGTTTCACACGACCATAATAAAAAAAAATCAAAATAACACGCTCAAAATTTGACGAATGATCTGTTTAGACGATAATAGTTTTATTTCTGATCCGATTTACAACTGAATCAACATCATTAACAATGGACAAACTTAAAGAAGTATGTTCAATTCGACACTCTACTCAACATTGAAGTACTAACGTCTTTAGAAAATCAACAATTTGAAATTGGATGCTGAAAAATGGCAAGAGAAATCAGATGAATTATCTGATAAAATCAAGGAATTGGAACAAGAAAACTTGGAAAAAGATAACCAAATCCAATCTTTAACTAGAAAGAACCAAGTTTTAGAAGACGAAGTTGAAAAATTAGAGACTTCTTTAAATGAAATCAAACAAACCGCTGATGAATCTCATTCTTTGAAAACTTCAAATGAAAATTATACCAAGAAGAACCAAGTATTGGAAGAAGAGTTGGAAGAAGCTGACAAGAACTTGAAGGAAACCACTGAGAAGTTGAGAGAAACTGATATTAAAGCTGAGCAATTGGAAAGAAAAGTTACTTCATTAGAAAGTGAGAAAGAAGATTGGGAAAAGAAGTTTGAAGAATTGACCCAACAATACAACACCGCAAAGACTGAATTGGATGAAATCAGTCAACAATTGGAAGCTATTTAGATTTCGCTAGTTCAAATGTATGAAATTTGTTTGTGTAGAGAAATCACGTTTTCCCATATTAAAAAGGAGTTAATTTTTTCTGCTTGAAACTGAGTCTTATTTTCTAATGACTTTTACTCAATCGATAAAGTCCAGGTTCACCAACAACTTGGAGAGTCATCAGATAGACGACGATTACTCTGTTGGGACGTCTCAACATACTGAACCAACCCAATTTGATCCGTTTGAACTTGTGCCTTCCTACGAAACGTCTCAAAGATTACACAATTCAATACCAAATCAGGAGTCACAAAATACAAATCGAATTTATACCCCAATTCCTTCCTTGCCTATACCGAGGTCTCATAGTATACCCATGTCCCAAACTAATTCTTCGAGCTCATCCATGAATCCTTCTCCACAGCCATCAAATTACCAACAAAATAACCGAAATACTAGTATCAAATCGTTAGGTTTGAAATTCTTAAATGCAAGACAACATTTCCTTTTAGCGTTCTGCAGGGATGTGTCATTGATTCCACCATTGATCAGTTTGATACAATCCTGGAGAAGATTTTATTATTCAAATGATTTAAGTACAGATTTAAATAATCAAACATTAACAGCTGCCAGAAATTCTGAACATTTTTTAACAGGATTATGGTGTTTAGTTGCTTCATATTTAAGTTACTCCATCCTAGATAGTTTGTTGGTCCGTTGGATAGTGACATACCTGACATCGGCTGCAATAGTAAGAGTGTTTTCAATGAGTACAATCATGATCACGTGTGAGTTCTACTTGGTGTCTACATTTCTGGCAAATGGATACAAATACGGCTTACACATATGGATATTGATCAGTTGTTTATTGACAATGACTTATATCGTGCAAAATTTCGTCACTTCAAACCTACAGTTGAATAAAGACACGAAAAACGTAAAACAAAAGAGGTTTTTCGACTTTTACAATATTGTGGTCTTTGCAGTGGTGCCCATTGGTCTAGCTAGCTTTGTAACTATGATTGGTTTACTAAGAAGTTTGTTGATTTTGAGAATTGACATTGACCAAACATTGAAGAATATATGACAGCGCTACCTCCCGGTTAAGGGTATAAATTCTACGAGATGCATTTTCAATTTTTCTTCTTCTTCTTTAATCAAAAAGTAAACGGGAAAATTTGCCACGACGAGATAATGTAGATTTTTATCAAGTTATACTCGTTGCCATTTATTAATAAATGTTACTTTTATTTCCCCAGATCAGCGCATCTCCCTGTTAGGAAGTTTGAAGTTTCACAGTGAATTTTGAATGTCGATATACAAGGGATACATTTGTAAAATAAGTGTGAGATTCTAAGCATCTCAAATTAGTAAAGAATTTGAATTTAATCTATCATGACTCCATGCATAATGATTTCCATAAATGTAAACTAACTTAGAAATCAATGTCGCAGTATTGATTCTCTGTCTACAAGTAAATGTGCCATTATTTCAACTCGCCAGAAACGTATTACTTCACTCATCTCGCAGCTTATTGAGAGTATAGCTCCACGAAGAAGTGTAGAAATTAATGTGATCCCATCAATGCATTGTTAATATTATAAAATTTTTATTGAATATAGAGCCTAATATTAAAATAATTTACAAAATCCAACCATGTGAGCACCACTTGATTTATCTAAATTTGTTGAAACCAATATCAGTAGCTTTTTCTCTGAAGCATTGACGACACAAGTCTAAACCGTATTTTCTGATTAAACCTGAGTGAGAAGAACAATGTCTACATTGTCTTGAACCTTTACCAAATCTTCTTGGGTGTGAGAACCAAACGTTTTCGTGAGCCATATTCTAAAACTGTTAGTAACTTGGTCTTTGCAAGACTAATGAAATGAAAACTTGTATATCTTATATTTCACTTGAAAATATATAACATGATCATAACATGGATGGGTACACTTGTATTATACGTCTTCCAAATCCTGTTTCATTCCATTTCCATAGCTGGGTTCTGTTCTGTGATCAACATACTAATCTGTAGTTATTATTAAATGTGAGTTATTGATTGAAATCTTTTGAATAAATTTTCTGTCAATGCGGTGAGAATCTCTATAGTTAATTTTCGCGCACAAAAAAATTAGACCACAATGTTGTTTATCATGTGACCCTGCTTAGGGCTTAGGGCTTTTTATTACTGATTTATCATTTGTTCTCATTTATCATCTCATCTCATCACAACCTATACATCATGGGTAAACGAGTCAATTCGCATAGAAATACATTGAAAAATGATCATAAACCATTCAAATCAAAACACGCATCAAAGGGGCAATTGAAAAATAGATTGAAGGGTAAAGTCGAAAAATCAACTGCATCGTCATCCAACTCATCGCATAATCCAGTGAGTAAATTACAAAGGAAGAACTTATCGAAACAATTGAAAGATAATAAGATATTAGAGTCGAAACTATCCAAGAAGGTTTTTGAAGGGAATCAAGGTGTTGAAAAAATCATTACTATAATATGTTTAACCGAAGATTTATCACCCGTATCAATTGCAAATCAGATATTTAATCAAGATCAAGAATCTAAATTCGAGTTCAATTACCCATCCGTGAACAACATCAACATTTCGAAATTCAAATCCAATTTGAAGATAATCATACCCAACCATGAAAACATTCTTAATCTAATGGATGCTGCAAAATGTTCCGATTTCGTGATATTTGCGCTTTCTGCAACGAATGAAGTTGAATCGTATGGTGATACCATACTTCGAAGTTTACTAGCACAAGGTGTCCCTTCCACATTTGCAGTCATACCCAATGTGGTGTCGACGTACCCGAACAAGAAGAATTTACAACAAGACGTCAAACAATCTTTGCAATCATTTTATAATCATTTCTTCCCTGGCGATGATAAGGTATACTTGATTGAAACGAGCAATGATAACCTGAATTTATTAAGAACTCTTTGTCAAAAATATCCTCTGCTGATCACTTGGAGAGACTCTAAAGGATGGTTAGTGAGTGATTCAATTAGCTACTCAGAGGAAAACTTGGTGATTGAAGGTGTCGTGAGAGGCCAAGGGTTCAATGTCAACAGGTTGGTTCATATCCCAGGGTACGGTGATTTTCAAGTCAGCAAGATTGAAAAATTGATAAGAAGGAATAAAAAGAATACTATGGAAATAGACACTGATGTTGATTGTGTGTATAATCCCGGCGAGTCTCAAGACACTTTAGAAGAGTTGAATCCTGAAGAAGTCGAAATGGAAATGGAAGATTACGATTGGGATGATGAACTAGGTGTTAGGTCAGAAGGGAAAATATATTTCAATGACAATGATCCTCGTAAACCAAACACAAAAGTGCCCAAAGGAACATCTGAATATCAAAGCAGATGGTTTGTTGATGATGTTCTTGACGAGGACGCTTCAGATTTGGAAGAAGAACCCGAAGTTGAAGAACCAATGCAAGACGAGGTAGTAACCGATTTCGATACTGCTACTGAATACACTGAAAATGAAATGCACGTTGATTTATCACCAGAAGAAGAAGAGCGCCAACTCAACGAGTACAGAAACTTAGCCAAGGAAGATCTAGAATTTCCTGATGAAACTGAATTACATCCAAACGAATCTGCCATTGAACAATTAAAAGACTACAGGGGTGTCAAGTCCTTGTCTAATTGCAATTGGGACGTTAATGAGAATGACATAGAGAAACCAAGTATATGGAACAAATTATTTAAAGTGGGAAACTTCAAAGCTACAAGAAACAAATTAACAAAAGAGTTTATCAAAAATGTTGAGCTCCATCAGGGTGATAAAGTGAGGATATTCATTAAAGCACCTTCTTTCATTCTTGAATCGGTCAACCCACAAGTGAAACCATTCACCATATATGAACTATTTGAACACGAGCATAAATTATCAGTGGTCAATTTCACCTTTGAAAATTGGCAAGATTACGAAGAGCCAGTACCAAATAAAGATCAACTTATTGTACAGTACGGCCCAAGAAGACAAGTGATAAATCCAGTCTTCAATCAAGCATCTAACAACTCGAACAATGTGCACAAAAGTGAAAATTTCGTCCATCAAGGAAACATGGTTGTTGCCACAGCAATAGCGCCAGTATTATTCACAAATTCACCAGTTATATACTTCAAACCAAATGCGGAAGTCACCGGTGGGTTGGAGTTCATAGGCCAAGGAAGTTACTTGGGCTCTGACGCATCGCGGATCTTAGTGAAAAGAATCGTTTTGACCGGGCACCCAGTCAAGATTCACAAACGTGTTGTCACGATAAGGTACATGTTTTTCAACAAAGAAGATATAAATTATTTTAAAGCCATCCAGTTGTTCACCAAGAGCGGAAGATCAGGGTTTATTAAAGAAAGTTTGGGTACTCATGGGTATTTCAAAGCTAATTTCGATGGGAAATTGACTTCGCAAGATATAGTTGGAATGAGTTTATACAGACGTGTGTGGCCAGAGATATCAACTTTATATAATGAATAAACGTATACATGATGATATAAAACGTAGCTAGTCTCTTTCTGTTCTTTTGTATTGGATGAATCTATCCAAATTGATCCACGTTTCCTCCATTTTCACTTTCAATTGAATGTTTTTGTTCTTGTCAACCTTTTTGTAGATTTCTTTAACTTTAGGCTCGAGCGCAGCCAATGTATCGATATAATTGTGTTTAACAAAAATATCAAAATCATATGCGTAGTCCTTATCGCCAAAAATCTCAAAAATCAAATTCAAAGACTCAAATATGATTTCGTAGTTCAAGGCGTTTTTATTCTCGTTCAACCCTTGAATACTGCTCTCTATCGAGTTTAATAAAAATTGAGATATTTGGTAGGTGGTTTCAGTGTTGTTGACCATTGGAGCCAACGTTCCCAAAACTCCCACCGAGGATAAATACAAGTCCAAATATTCCTCGCTGTATTGTGTAGATAATAGGTTCTTGACCAACGGTGGTGGCAATTTTTGAGTAATCTCAGGTCCGATAGTTTTGATCAATCCCCATATTATGCTCAATGTGGATTTCTGCAATTGATCATCGTTGATTTGAATTATGGTGTCTAGTAATTCCAAACACTTTGTGTACCATTCTGTGGGTATGGTTTCGTTGACCAATACAAGCCACACCAAATTATTCAAACACGTCAATGACTTCTCATTCAATTTCAAAATATTATTCTCCTTAATATCGAATCTGACCAATTCTAATAACATAATATAAACATTTCCAAATAAAACTTCAATGGCGTCTTGATTCAAATTTATGCCGGAATCAACATCTTCTTCATTGACTGATAAATATTCCAATATCTGAGTGATTATATCTAACCCAGTTTCAATTGTGGATAATTCAGTTTTGGTCTTATTCTTCAATTCATTTGTTGATGATGATAAATCTTTTTCTATAGTGTTTGCATCTTTTTGTATTGGGGTCTGTGCGTTGTTTGGATTGTTAATTGCATGTAAATCCGATTTCAATTTTTGTAAATCGATTGAAACTAGTATATGATATATCTGATTCAACCTATCTTTTGAAAATGCTTGTTTGTCTTGATGATCATTTTGCAAAACTTCGTAATTGTTGAATTTGATCCCTTCGATATAAACTTTAGATAACTTGGACCCATTGGTGTCAACAAATGTTATCAATTTTTCCCAATCAAAATCTTGCAATTTCTTTATGAACTCAATTGACTCAGTGGAAAATTCATAAATGAAATCTAACAAAGAGTGGAAAAGTTGTTGTGAGATTCTCAAACTTTTATCTAAATAGCTGCTGATCAAATTCAAGACGAAATCTATGATTGGATCGATTTTTTCAAAGATGGATTCATAAATGTCTTCTGATCCACTAGCCAAAGCTATGATCAACGACAACACATTTTCTGTGAAATCGTACAATAATTGGACTTTTGATTTATCTTGTTCTTTATCATTTTGGGAGCCCAAGTATTTGAAGGACTCATTGATCTTGTTCAAAGATGACTCTATAGTTATCCAAATCCCATTTCTCCATAAATATTTAATAACATCGTACCCTTCTTCAATGCTCAAATTTCGTAATAACCCAAATGATTCAACAATGATTTCATCATTTGAATCATTGAGACATGTTTCTAGAATCACACTGATCAATCTTTCTTTGAGTAGCAATTTCCTCATTCTTGCGTCTTCAGCTAACACAGTGATGGCTCCTAAAGCCATGGACTTGTCGTTCGGAGTGGTCGATCTTAATTTGTTTATCAATGGCAATATCTTCGACTGTCTTGTGTTTTCATCCTTTTTCAAATCTTTAGGTTCCGAGCCATTTGCAATTGGGTTGTGTCTTGCTTTTTGGTTTCTTTTGCCTTTTTTTAATTTCCCCATTATGAATGTGAAGATGAGATGATTTTGAAATATTTTTTATTGGTACATTTGGCAGCGCAGAGACCTCTTTGCAACTACACAAACGGAAACTTGTAATTACTAGCATTTGGCGTTCAACTGATTCCCAGAATATCATAGACTGCTTGGTAAACTTGTTTGAGAATCAGGCAAATCATATTTAAAAGTTGTTAAAATTGAGAGACCGAATATTTATAAAAGTCGAGTAGAACCCAATCGATCAACAAAGCTTGATCAACTACATCTGAATCTGTTTTCGTAAAAATAAAACATTCTTCAATTTAAAAATCCAAGGTTTAAATCAGCTAATTGGATTTGGGAAACCAAACTCTGCTTTTGAAAACCATTGATCACATACATAATTTTCGATAGTAGAAGAAGATGGCTGTATTAAACAGCCTGTTTTTATGGTATATAATGGGTTAGAATTTTGATGTGAAACCCACCAAAGCGTTACGAGGTTCACGATTCGCTAAGCACCAATTGTTGTATGACTTGTTTAACTGATTCTACATATTTGTGAAAATTCGCAAAAATTTAACTTTTTCAGTTCTTTCACTAAAGACTATAATCTGCAAAATATTCATTACTAATATCTCTATCTATTCTATAACACTTGATTCATTCAGCTTAGAGGAAAAAAATTTCCTAGACAATATCCTGCTCTTGGACTCACCGGGTATTTTTTCATCGTGGTCATCTCTTCGACCTTGATCTAAATCAACTTCATTCAAATGTACCCATTTTGTCTTTTTCCAAATTTTGAACCCAAAGTACATCACAAAGAAAAATGGTATTAAAATGTAGGCATCGACCCAGTCACCAGCTTGAAAAGGTTTAAAATATGAGTATCCTTGTATAAGTGCTAATACTATATTAAGGACAAGCCCAAAAATAGGCAAGTATGGATACCATAACCCTTTAAACACCAACTCATCAGTTGATCTCCCTTGAACTTTCATAGCTTGTCTGAATCGTATGTGATAAAAACACACACTACCCCAAACTATGAAAACAGCAACACCGGAAATATTAATAATGTATTGATAAGCATTGGAGGCATTTGTACTTTGATTCATAATCGCAATCAATCCAATTGTATTGACAAACATGATTGCTGGAATGGGCACACCTCTGGTTGTGACTTTTCTGAAAAATTTTGGTGCAAAGCCTTCGTAGGCTAAATTGACCACAGTTCTTGAACCTGTATAGATTGAAGAATTGACAGCAGATATACATACTAAAATAATGAATGCATTCACAAGATGCACACCTCCAGACCACCCTGCTCTACCCAACGCAATCAGCATTGGACTTCTGAGTAATCCACCGTTTTTCAAATTTGGATCATTAAAGGGAACAGTAATACCATACGACAAGGCGATTCCCACGTAAATGATCAAGATTCTCCAAAACGTCTGTTTGATAGCTGATGGAACTGCCACAGAAGGGTTTCTAGCTTCAGAAGCAGTTATGGCAACAATCTCAGTCCCCGAGTAAAATTGAGATGCGAAAATCAAACATTTCACAAATGATGGGAACCCATGAGCAAAAGAGCCTGGGTTTTTCCAGTATTGGAACCCGAAAGCTTCATGGTTTTTAACTCCTCCAGCACAATACACTATTGAAAAGATGTAAAAAGCAACCAATCCAATAATCTTAATCAACGCCAAATAAAATTCAATTTCACCAAACAATCCAACACCCATGACGATTTGGAAACAAGAAAACACAAACCATAGCATCAATACATAGGCGTAGAGAGGAACTTTATCCCCCGACCAGTATTGTAGCACCGACAGCACGGCGTTGTACTCCGAACTAAGGGTGAACACCCAGATAATAACATAGAACCATCCTACAGTGAACCCAAACGCTTCGTCGACCAACTTAACACCCAAACTAGAAAATGTACCTCCTGTAGGGAATGTAGTGACTAGTTCGCCTAAACTCTGCATCATGGCGAGACATATAGCACCAACTAGGACAAATGAGATCAATAGAGCACCAGGGCCGTTTCTCAAAGCAATCGACACACCTACAATGATACCTGGGCCAATAACACCTCCCAAGCTCATCAACGATAGATGTCTCAGCTTAAGGTCATGTTTCAAACCTGTATTTTCATCTTGATTAGTATTAACTCTTAAAAATGAGTTTTCATCATCTGGTTTCTCTTGAGAAATGACGCTTTGATTGTAAGTCCGTATAGTCTGTTCTCCCTCCAAGGTGACGTCGCTCAGGTGGACAGGGTCCCTATATTTGTAACTTTGCACAGGAGAAGCCATGAGGTTTTGTTATCTGAAATAATAGAACAATTGAAGAGAAAAAATAAGAAGGGCTGCAAAATCTCGCAGTAGTGCGAGATGAGACAAATCTCAAGACCAGGTACGAGCCACACCATCTGCTGCTGGATGCAGCGACGTGCAGTCTGAGACTGGGATGTCGTTGGGATATGACCAGTCTACGCAATTCCAAGAAGCTTAATTGGTGGTAACTGCAAGGCTTAATTCGGGTATAGCCGTGCAACATTTTAATTAATTTTAAAGCTCCAAGCCGTGGCACGCTTTCTGATGAAATTGATAATTTGAAAATTATTTCTTGGTGATTCCATTTTTTAATGAACTGAAATTCAACAAATTTGTGATTCTTTTCTGAAACAAACATAGATTCTTGAAATTAAACAATTGTTTTCGCTCACATGCTGTACTCGTAACACACCACGGAAGATACAAAACTTGTACCTTCACAGTGGCCGCTTGTTAGATCTCTGGCTGTTGAACCTCACAATGATTAGTCAGCATTTTTTAATACTAAAATTAGCGATGGTTTAACAAACGTTCGAAGTGCAAATTAGCTAGTAATCAACAATGGTCTTTCGAACATTAAGAAATCGTATAACTTTTTAATGGCAGAACGCAGGTCTACCAGTGTAGAAAAAAAATATGTTTTCATGTTTTGTTTTCTTAGGCGGTGTTTTACACACCCAAACTTCACTAATATAAATATACTTAGGCGGTAATTGTAATTTTTTCTAAATTTCACAGTTGAATTTGGGATCATGTAAAATGTTTAAGTGTTCTTTTGGACCGATGATGTTTGACCAATACAATGCTAATTCAACGCGGCTTTCAAATGTTACTTCTCATGGATTTTTACTTTTGTTACTTGTAGTCCATGGTTGTAGAGCAAGGACAAAATACAAACATAATGATTTACTTCTTGACAAGTAGGTGAATGATCCTGCAACTACGATCCCAACATGAATCTTGATCTTAGGTTTTTCATAGCCGCTGCTTAAAGTCTTCTGTGCTATATCTTGTCGGTTGCGAGATAAAAATTCCAACCATCCTGCTATTTTAGGACGAAGTTCAGTCTTCTGTTGATACAGAAATTGTAACAGATGGTGATCAGTACGAATAAATAATTTATGATCAAGTAACAAATGTTGAAAACGTTTCAAGATTTTAATAATGGCAAGAAATTCCTTTTCCCGAATTTGGTATCTTATTTCTGTTGGAGTTAATGCTTTACTAAAGTAAGCAAGAACACCTAGAGGTTTACCCTTTTTAGAAGTGGTTTGAATCATCCCACCAACGTGTTGATCACTGGCATCTGTCGTAACAATGTATTGTGTACCAGGAGCTGTTGGATGCACTAAAACCGGCCTATTCATCTAATTTGCTTTGTTAATATACATTGTGATTAAGAATAGTGTGGACTAGAATAGAATCTATAAACGAAAGTATTTTCTAAAGTATTTGCAAAAGAGGTAAAGTTAACAGCATGTCACGTAGTTTTGTCATGTTTTCTTTCTAGCGCTTCAATATATATTAAACTTATATTGTAATAAAGACTCATTACTGAGAATAAAAGAGAACCAAATTCATACGGAAATCTTGCTTAGTTGAAAATTGAATACAATCAGAACGCAGTATCTATTTCAAGAACGCATTAGGTTTGATAATTCCTACATGGGCTACGTTTAGAATTGACTTCAATCGCTCCTCTCTTGAAGATTATACGATACTGTTACGTCAAAGATATTGAGGCTAGTTTTCGCAATTTACAAGTGGCTCACTTTCATTTTCATCTTAGATTTCGATATTGATAAGCCAAACGGCACCAAAAAAAACTCAGCAAAGTTTCAGCTTTTCTAATCATCAATGAGCAACGAGGTTTCAGATACGAATTTGAGCAAGTACTCTGTAAAGCTAATTGTCAAAGCTGTGTTCCATAATCTATTCAACAATGTCATACTTTACGGTGTATTAAATTACTACTTTAACACATTAAACAAAATACATTTACCTGATCTTTACAAGACTGTAATCATGAACTTCTTGATTACAAATTTATTCGGTTTTAATATTATTGCATTGATACAGTCCACCAAGAAATCTTTTCTCATGTACTCAGTTTGGACTATATTGTTGATAGTATTCTACGTTGGAAATTTCAGTAAAGTCATACTTGTGTCTGATGGGTTGAGCAAGTTGTTTATAATATTCATGCACGTGACTATAGTTGTCAATTGGGGCAATTTGAGTTTAAGATTAGGTAGTCTTGACAGGTTAAGAGGTGCAAAACAAGAGTAGTCGAGTGTGATACATAATTTTCATGTCGATATGGTAGCAGTTCAATGTCGAGCCATTTTCAGCAGATACAAGACACACACGGTTGAAGCTAACGATTAAACTACTAGAGTTTTTCTTCTTTCTGTTTTGAAAACAGGGACAAATATATACACATTAATGTCTGCAAAGCATACTTTTGTAATTCTGAAACTAAATAGTTCAAATTCAAAGCGCTAGAGGTCTTGAATTCGATGTCATCTTCACGTCAAAGTTTCTAGAACATTGAATTTGAACAATCGAAGCAAAGTCTTTAATTGATACTGGATCGTGTATTCATTAATTCTTTATACATTGTCATGATCATTATTTATCCACTGGCTTGTTCTTCTCCAAATTTGTTTTTAACTCTTCCAATCCCTTTCTGTCCTCCTCACTCAATTTCAGGGGATCAATAACACTTTGGAATTTCTGTCTAAGGTCTTCCCATGATTTCGGCACGTCTGTGTTTATTGGAAGTGCCATGTCTTTTCTCAAATTACCATCTTTTTCCAACTGCTCTCTAAATCAATGTTAGTACACGTTACATTGGAGTTTCTGCATTCTTCACATACATCACTATTGGTTTCCAGAAACTAACACCAAAGAACCATGACGCGACGACTGCAACGGTTCCAATCACCAATTTCCCTCCTTTACTAGACATTGCAATTGGATGTTTGTACCAGAAAAAAAAATGTGTATATATTTAGTCTACATTCTCATCGTGCTTTTCTACACAACCAACAACGCCCCATTGGATCCCTGTGACTTCTTTCAATCGGTGTAGAATCTCATTCATCGGGGTAAACAACCCGAATTGCTTATATTCCCCATCGTACGAGTGTAGCATTCCAACCACACCCAACCCTTTACCTTGGTTGATATCTTGTAGTTTTGTCAACACCCACGATCCACTGTCTCCACCAGATGCAAAGCATGTGTTGTTCTCACTCGAATTTACTATAAACTCAGAAGAGTGGATGGCACCGTCTAGCCAGTACACTAGCTTGATGCCGTTGAGATACCCAGTGGTGTATTTCGTAGTCGAACCGTATTTGAACACCGGTATACCATGGTAAGTATCATCCAGTTGTTCTTCTTGAGATATCTGGGAATCGACTTCATTTATATTCTCGTCGATTATTTTCGGTTCGTATCGTTTCAAATTCAAGACTTTCCGCACGTACAAATTCTCGTAGATCAAGCTAGGATCATACTCGTTGAATTGCACATCATCGCCTAGATAATTTTCAGTGCATTTGATCTTTTTATTGACTTTTATAATGGCTAAATCAGACAATTTTTTTTCAAGCAAACCGCTGACTTCATTGACCTTTGTGCTTAAATTTATTAATGTCCTTTCTCCCCATATAATCTGTCCAAATCTTACCTGAGGTAGATTTCGTACTTCTAGCTCACTCTTTGAACTTTTAGTTCTTTGCAACGGGAACATTTCTTGCAACTCGTTTAAAGCATGACCGTACGCATTCTTCGACTCAATATCGTTGGAATTGGTATTTTGGTATTGCAGTAGTAAAGCGTTCTTGTACAATGTAATTAATGCTGCTGAAGGAGCAGTGATGTATGGATAATTCGACGGATTAGAAGTGTCCAAGCATACATGACCACACGATATTGCGAATTTTGAATTTGCGTAGTTTTTCAAATTGGGCTGTTTTTCTGTATCAATCTTTGGATATATATACCCACCCATTGTGCCCGATGTTCTTGAAGAGTCCTCAGTGGATAGAGACATTGAAATTGGCGGTTGATATATATCAGTTGGTGTTCTAAAAGGTAATTTAAATTTTTGAATAGGTGTTGACTCTGATTGGTTCAAAGACCCAAGCTCAATTCTATTCTTTACAACAATTATGTGTACATCATCATACAAGTCGTGTAAGTTTTGAGCCAACTTGTAATGATGTTCATTTGGTTGTGGGTAACCAAAATACAAACACAAAACGTTCAAATTTTTAGAAAGTCCTCTCGTTATTGGAGCTATAAAAGAACCTTCTTGCTCTTTCAACGATGAATGATGTTTTGATATTTTGTCAATTATATTTAAAAGTTTTTCTTCGTTTGGTAAATGTTTACCCTTGTTGGCTCCTATAGCAAAATTTTTCGGCTTTGTAATGATATCTGGCTTCACAAAATCTCTGGGGTTCAAGGTATTAATGAAATTATTGAAATTCTTCACTAGTAATAAACCTAACTTTATATAAACTTCGTCTTTCAACACATTATCATAGAAATGCAAATAAATCTTCATGATTCTTCTCAAATATGAATTATTATACGTCGTTACCCTCCATTTGTGAATCGGAAGATTTGTGAAGTTTTTAAAACAATCTATCGAGTTTATAACAGCCGACGTTACATTAATCAAAGAGTTGTTCAATTGTGACATGATATAATTCAAATCTTGACATAGCTGAGCCAACCTATCGTTTAAATTTTGCTTGGACAATTCCCCAGTTTGTTCCTGATCGATATTCTCTTCTGGTAAGTTCAATATTTGTAAAGTTTGACCATATTCAAAATGGTGTTTTCCTGGAGTAGAATAAGATGACTGATTGGTCGAATATGATTGTCTACTTGAAAACAACGAATTATCTTTTGTGTAATTGGAAGAGGAGCTTATAGTGATTGGTTTTTGATTAGATATTGAAATCGAAGGGTTTAGATTGATATCAAAATATGACTTGGAATCGTCTTTGAACATTGGTCTTAATTCACGTATAGAATCATGAGACTCGTTTGATTGATTGGACTGCGTTGGTTTGATATCAAGGTTAACCTGTTGATTGTTACTCAGTTGTTTAAAAGGGAACATATCGGAGTTGTAAGTCCATTGAAATTTTGATACTGACTGGTAATTTTTTTTTTCAATTGGTTTCACTATTTATTTATGAATCTTCCATACCAATTGTGTTTGAATATTCCCTTTGAGTCACAACAACAAGCTACTATTGCCAAGAACACTTTATCCCCAGATCCAATATTGAAGCTAAACGAAATCAAAGTAGATTATCTAGTAAACAATCATATTTTATCGATCCAATTCCAAGGTGTATCGGATAGAATCATCAGAGTCGCAATTAGTAACATTATTGATAACTTGAAAACAATCATTGAATGTTTTGAGCAGTTTGGAAATGTTTAAACGAAATTTATTCAAATTCAAGATCAAAGAGGAAGCTGCTGAGTTTTATCATGAGTATTCAATCAGACCAGACACTTATTCCTTTAAAATACCATCCACAAAGCCAACAAACTTACAATTAATATATCAGAAAGCTGTTAACTTCCCGTTTGGTGATAAAACTCCCGATGAGGTTTATAATTCATTTCCGATGACTACCTCTTCCAAATTGTCAAGATTTAATCATAGACCTAAACGAGTGAAGATGTCCACGTCTGATTTCATTGAAGATTCTTTGTACCATCCTAAATACGGATATTTTTCAAAAGAAGTTGAAATTTTCCATACTGATAAACCTTTTGAATATAATCAAATAAAAAATATTGACGAGTTTTTGAATCAATGGCAGAAATCCTACACCAAGTATGATGAACCAAACACGTCCGAAGACCAACAGCATCAACAACAACAACAACAACAACAGCAAGAACAGAAACAACCAACTGCGCAAAACTCTGTCTCAACTCAATCTAAATTTGCAAATCAAGCTATGGAAATATATAGACAAGATGCAGCGCTCATTGAACCCGAACAAAGACATTTGCAACTTTGGCACACCCCTACAGAATTGTTCAACCCTTACTACGGTGAGGCATTGGCAAGATACATCCTAGTGAATTATAAGCTCAACCATTATCCATATGAAGATTTGATAATTTACGAAATGGGCGGTGGAAATGGTACTTTAATGACAAATATTTTAAACTTCATTAAGAAAACAGAGCCAGAAATTTATAAAACAACAAAGTATAAAATTATAGAAATCAGTAATCAATTAGCTCACAAACAATATAAATCGAGATTGACGGTGGAAGGGTTGGATGCATCAAAGCTTGAAATCATAAACAAGTCTATATTTGATTGGAGCAAAGTCGTTATGGAGCCATGTTACTTTATTGCATTGGAAGTTTTTGATAATTTCCCTCATGATTTGATAAAGTATGATGATTATGGTGTGCCATACGAAGGTAAAGTCTTGATAAATGAGCATGGAGACTTTTATCAGTTTTTCACTCCTGAATTGAGTTACTACTCAGATGCATATTTGAATCTACGTGAAAACAGCAAACACGGAATATTAAATACTTCATATTGGAAGAATTATAATCATCCATTAAATGAATTGAAATTGAAAAAGAAAATAGTACAGACTTTTCTTCCTTACAACGAATTGTCAAAGGGTGAGTTTATACCAACTAGGTTGTTAAAGTTTTTCCAAATCTTAAAACACAAGTTCCCCAACCATTCTTTGATATCGTCCGATTTCAATTACCTACCGAAAACAACACCAAATTCGTACAACGGGCCATTGGTGCAAACCATCCTAAAAAACAGAATGGTGGATGTGACCACCCACATGGTGCACCAGGGGTATTTTGACATAATGTTTGCCACCGATTTCGACCTCATGTCTGAAATGTATAAAAAAGTCACCAACAAAGTCCCAAAAGTCGAAAGTCACAAGGAGTTTCTACAACAATGGGCCGACGTGGACGCAACACGGACCAAAAACGGAGAAAACCCCATGTTGGATTTCTACAAAAACGTAAGTTTTATGGTTAGTTGAACGCTGGTCATGTGATCCCAATATAAATTTTTAATCTGTACTTGTCTCTAAAAATTTTATTTTTCTTCGCCCCACAAAAGTAGATAAACAGAACTAGTATGCCGGTTTATTCAATTTCTCACGTCGAGAACGTCAGGGTCTGTGTGGTGATGGTGGGCCTACCAGCCAGGGGAAAATCGTTGATTTCCCAGAAAATAGTCAGATACCTTTCGTGGCTATCCATCAAGTCCAAATGTTTCAACGTTGGGTCGTACAGAAGACAAATCGCTAAGGATTGTTTGTTGAATGCCAATTTCTTCAACCCGGAGAATGAGGAAGGTTTGAAGTACAGACAGCAAGCGATCGACCATGCGATTTATGACATGATGAAATGGTTTAGTGAAGAGAATGGTGTTGTTGGAATATTGGATGCAACAAATTCAACAAGACAACGAAGATCAAATATATTGAAATTGTGTCGTGAAAATTACATTGAACCGATTTTCTTAGAAAGTTGGTGCGACGATAAAGATTTGATACTACAAAATATCATGGATGTGAAAACCACGTCTCCGGATTATATAGAGAAGCCTAATGAATTTGCATTGAGTGATTTTTCAAAGCGTATTGAATTTTACGAATCTGTGTACGAGACCATGGACCAGAAAAACGACAATGATTTAACATTTATAAAATTGGTGAATGTAAATTCACAGATCATTTTGAACAAAATCGAGACTTATTTGGAAAGTAGAATAGTTTATTACGTGATGAATTTACATATCAAACCAAGAAGTATATGGTTGTCTAGACACGGTGAAAGTGCGTTCAACTTGACTGGTCAAATTGGTGGAGATGCAAATTTATCTGAAAGAGGTTGGAGGTATGCGAAGAAATTACCTGAGTTGGTGTTGAAATCATTGGGTGAAGAAAACAAACATTTGAATTTAACTGTTTGGACTTCAACGTTGAAAAGAACACAGCAAACAGCATCATTTTTACCTTATAAGAATAAATTGCAATGGAAAGCTTTGGACGAATTGGATGCGGGTGAATGCGATGGAATGACTTATGAAGAAATCGAGACTGCATACCCCGAGGATTTCAAAGCCAGGGATGACAATAAATACGAATATAGATACAGAGGTGGTGAGAGTTATAGAGACATTGTAATAAGACTAGAGCCAATTATTATGGAATTGGAAAGACAAGAGAATATTTTAATTATAACTCACCAGGCTGTGTTGAGATGCTTGTATGCATATTTCATGAATGTTCCACAGGAAGAAAGTCCGTGGATGTCAATACCTTTACACACATTGATTAAATTGGAACCAAGAGCTTATTCTACTTTGGTAAGCAGAATAAAAGCAGACATACCTGCCGTCAGCACTTACAAAGAAAAAGGTACTTCTCAATTGGGAGAAGCCACCAATGGCGAAAACATCTTCAAAAGTAGAGATTTGATCAATAGTAGTAGTGATGTAGTGTAATGTTGTCATATTAATAATACTAACTAGGTTTAGCATATTGCTTTGCTTGTTCTTTAATCTTCTTCTCATAACTAGCTCTATCACTAGTGAAAGCTTTGTATGATTCCACTTGTGCTGGAGAATCGGGATTGGGCGTATCCAATAGTTCTTGTATACCCAATACAATTTGTTTCAAAGTTATTGCAGGTCTCCAATCTTGTTCCTCATTCAATATACTCAAGCAAATCGTGCCACTTGGATATACGTTTGGATGGTAGAACCCTTTGGGAAACTGGACCTTGGGTGGTTTTGAAGGATACTCCGGTGGGAAATCGATCTTGATCGGATACATTCCATTCTCCCATAGCGTGCCTTGTTTACCAGGTATACCAGCGGTCCAAGCAGTCAAGTCCAACGACCCGTCAGTGGACTTCATGGGTTTGGCGTAGAAACCAAAAGGATGGTCCTTTCGCCACTGTTTTCTCTCCTCTTGTAATCGAATCTTGCAGAGCGACATTGGTGATGGGAAACTATTTTGGCTGTGTGCACTACTTGGTTGATATTTTCCATCAAACTCTCTTAGACATGATTGATACTGATGAACACGGAGCCATATCTCCTCAGACTATGACTCGATATGAGTTCAAACAGTTGTCAATTGAAGAAAGAAATGACGAGATAGTAGACGATTTGTTGAAACCGTCTCAAGATATTAGCTGGGAGATACTAGATTTAGTTCAAGACCAACCAAACATAGACAAAGATAGAATAATAAATAGATTAGTCATAAATCCGTCCAGTTTGAATAGAACTAGATTCAGATTCAAAAGATCTGGAATTAATGGTGAAATATCCAATTATCAGGAGGAAGTCAATATAAACGATGTCAATCAATTGAATAATTCTAATAGTTTGAGTATTCAAAGAGACTATAGTTCGAAAAGTGAGAGTTTGAGAGGGAAAACCAGTTTTTTACCGTTCCAGCCCGGTGGATTAATACAACAAGCTTCAAAACACAAAGATCCAATAGATTCGTCGTCTAATTTGCACAGAAACGAATTCGGCTTATTTGACACTCCTCCTGGGTTCCAAAGAGGATTGCAAGTCGGTGCCATTGAAAGTTTACAAATTGAGGAAATTGAAGACGATGAAGATGTATCACAAACAATGCAGACACATGAGATAACAAATATTGAAGAGAAACCATTAGAGAAGAAAATGGATATTCCATTTGATACAAAAGAAGTAGAAGGATTGGTACCATTTGATTATTCTAATTTCAAATATAGCGATAAGAAGAAATTGGAGAAACGGACTTGGGCTCATGTCGTTGATTTGGATCATAAGATTGAGGATTTCAACGAATTAGTTCCAAACATGGCTAGAACTTGGCCGTTTGAATTAGATACTTTCCAAAAAGAAGCCGTGTTCCATTTAGAACAAGGAGACTCAGTCTTTGTTGCAGCTCACACTTCAGCGGGTAAAACTGTTGTTGCAGAATATGCCATCGCAATGGCAAATAGAAACATGACTAAATGTATTTATACATCTCCCATTAAGGCATTGTCAAATCAAAAATTTCGAGATTTCAAGGAAACTTTCAAAGAAGTAGATGTAGGGTTAATCACTGGTGATGTACAAATCAACCCAGATGCAAATTGTTTAATCATGACAACTGAAATTTTAAGATCTATGTTGTATCGTGGTGCAGACTTGATCAGAGATGTTGAGTTTGTGATATTCGATGAAGTCCATTATGTCAATGATATAGATAGAGGGGTTGTTTGGGAAGAAGTCATTATCATGTTGCCTGATCATGTGAAATATATTTTATTATCAGCAACTGTTCCAAATACGTTTGAATTTGCAAACTGGATAGGAAGAACCAAACAAAAAGACATTTATGTGATCTCAACTCCAAAAAGACCAGTTCCGTTGGAGATTTTCATAAGTGCAAAAAACAAATTAATAAAAGTTGTTGATTCAAGTAGGAGGTTTCTTGAGTCTGAGTTCAAACTGCATAAAGAATTGTTAGAATCCGGTAATACCAAAAAAGCATTACCATCCACTACCATGGGCTCTGGAAGTAGAGGAGGACCAGGTGGTACTGCCAGAGGTGGAAATAGAGGCAATGGTGCTAGAGGTGGTAGAGGAGGTGCAAGAGGCGGAGGTGGTAGAGGTGGCGCTGTGAACGGTAGAGGGGGAGGCAACTTTTCAAATCCAAAACGATTCAATAGCGACGGTCCAAGTAAAAATACATGGATTGATCTAATTCATTATTTGAAACTGAACAATTTACTTCCAGTTGTGCTATTTGTGTTTTCAAAGAAGAAGTGTGAGCAATATGCTGATTCATTGAAAGGAGTTGACTTCTGCAATGGTAGAGAGAAATCCGAAATCCACATGTTTATTGATCGAGCGGTTGGTAGATTGAAGAAAGAAGATCGTGAATTACCTCAAATTCTCAAAATACGTGATATGTTGAGTAGAGGAGTTGCAGTGCATCATGGAGGTTTGCTACCAATCGTTAAAGAATGTATTGAAATATTGTTTGCTAAATCATTAGTGAAAGTTTTATTTGCAACTGAAACATTTGCCATGGGATTGAATTTACCAACTAGAACAGTTGTATTTACACAATTGAGAAAACATGACGGTAGGTCATTTAGAAATTTATTACCAGGGGAGTTTACACAAATGTCGGGTAGAGCTGGAAGAAGAGGGTTAGATAAAACAGGTACAGTAATAGTGATGGCCTATAATGATCCTATTTCACCTACAGATTTCAAGGAAGTGGCCCTAGGTGTTCCCACAAAATTGCTGTCTCAATTTAGATTGACATATAATATGATCTTAAACTTGTTGAGAATTGAAGCTTTGAAAGTTGAAGAAATGATTAAACACTCATTCAGTGAAAATTCCGCTCAAGTATTATTACCAGAAAACCAAAAACGATTTGATCAATTGATCAAAGAATTAGATAATGTTCACATCACTCCTTGCGCCGAATGTGGCTTACAAGATACAGAAGAATTTTGTAATTTATCATCTGAATATGAAACAATTTACGGAGAATGTGTGACTGATATAAACAAATCAGTTACTTTGAAAAGCAGACTATTGAGAATTTCCAAATTGGTGTGTTTTAGAGATAAAAACATGATAACGAGGATTGGGTTCGTTGTTAGATCTTCTAATAATGAATTGGTGTTGTTGACATTTGATCACGGTAAAGAATACGATATACAGAGTGAGAAGTACAAATTACCGTATTTGCCAATACAACATTACTTAAGAAAGAATTTCCCAAAGATTGAGTTTTCAGGGGGGTTGAAAACCGTTGTTGTTCCATTAGATAGTGTTATGTTTATTGGAAATTATTCTTTGCAAGCTTCTATTAATGACATTTTAAACAACAGTCCTCAAGCGATTCAGCAAGCTTCTGTTCAAATCAAGTTGATGACAAAGTATCAAAATCAATTTCAAGAGTCAGCAATGAAAGCTCAACAACAGTTATCATTACACGATATATTACTAGAAAAGAACAAGCTCTTGGGAAAACTATATGACATGAAATGCTATCAATGTTCCAATTTCAAAAATCATTATTTGGAATTCAATGAGAAACGTATGTTGACACAAGAGATTGAACAATTGTCTAGATTGATATCTGATGAAAATTTAGATTTGTTACCCGATTATGAGCAAAGGTTACAAGTGTTGGAATCGTTGGGTTTTATCGATACACAGCATAACGTTGTGTTAAAAGGAAGAGTTGCTTGCGAGATCAACAGTGGCTGGGAATTGATCATCACAGAATTAGTCCTTGATAACTTTTTAGGAGATTTCGAACCAGCAGAAATTGTAGCATTATTGTCCTGTTTTGTATATGAAGGACGTACTCAAGAAGAAGAACCTCCTTTGATTACACCAAGATTAGAAAAGGGTAAAGTCAAGATATTGTCGATTGCAGAAAAACTATTAAAAGTCTACATTGAGAAACAAGTTTTATTAACTGCTGAGGAAGAGGATTTTGTAAACAGCAAAAGATTTGCATTAGTTAATGTCGTTTATGAGTGGGCGGCAGGATTGTCATTCAATGAGATTATGCAAATCAGTGTTGAAGCTGAAGGTACCATAGTCAGAGTCATAACAAGGTTGGATGAAATATGTAGAGAAGTCAGAAACGCGGCATTAATCATTGGTGACTCCACATTACACTTAAAGATGGCAGAAGCACAAGAAAAGATCAAAAGAGATATTGTATTTTGTGCATCGTTGTATTTATAAATATTTACATGTCTTTTAATGTACGTAGCAACCCGTGTTTCCCCTTGAATACCTTTTCTATAAATATGTTTGACATTACTTTATCGTACTTGAAATCTACAATTCCAATCATCATGTAGAAACACCCAATCAAAGTCTTGTTATTGATCAATTCCACTTTCTTCTCAAACTCTTGTTTCTCAATCCGCTCGTACCTGAGAAATTCTTGATTTAGGCTAGATATCGTGTGCAATCTGTTCATCTTCATAAACAATAGCAACAATCTCTCATCTTTGAAATCGACGTATTTCATTTGTTGAATAAATTCTTTTCTAGTCATGGAAAGGAACCTCAAGTTATCGAAAGTTTTCGAGTATCGCAAAGCGTGAAATTGAAACAACCTGAACCCGTGGTTCCTAATTTTAGCGGTGTCGACTATCGAACTCTGTAATTTAATATAATGATTGGTTAAACTGTTTGATATTGCAGATAATTCAATTGGACTAAGTTTGATATTATCGAGGTATGCCTTTAAAGGTTCCATCTTTTCTTCAAAGTCGACGCTTTTACACTGGCTCGCTAGTATTATTGGGTTTGCATTTGGTTCCGATAGTCGATTTATCGTTGATGCTTTGTATGTGATTAAGTTTTCATCGATGGCTGGAGACTCGAATTTGAAAAAAGATTTGAAATGTTGTAGTATTCGACTTGCTATAGATCCCAGGAAGTAAGTGCTATGAGTGAAAGTTGTTAGTGGTCGTGGTCGTAGTCGTATAAACTTGATCAACTTGTTCATTGTGAAAGATTTGATATTGGTTCAATATAACCTGCGCTACAAAAAACACAATCCTTCAAAATGCTGTAAATATTGTCGTCAACCCCGTAAACTTGTTGTTCAGATTCAGTGAGTATAGCTAGTAATATTGGTTCAATATGCGGTTGTTACGCTTAAACTGATGGTGAAATAGAACTGTACTGGTCTGGCACGTGATGATTACTTTCAAAGTTTTGTTTGATTTAATTCGCTACCAATCTCATCTCATTGACGCTTTGTATTATGTCATCAAAATCAAAGAAGAAACCAGCTTCAACACCCGAGTCAGCGTCAGTCTCAAAGAAGATAAAACCACCCAAGTCGTTTATTGTGCGTCCTGGTGAAACGAATAATAAAAATATTGCAAATGTTTATATAAATCCAGATATACTAGAAGCACTAGAGTTTAAATCAGGACAATTGGTTTACCTCACCAAACTCGATGGAGGATTATCAGGAATAATAGCGTCAATTTACAGCTCAACCGAAATAATTGATCAAAATGTTATCAAAATACTGTACAATTTTAGACAATTGTTCGGGATACTATTAGGTGATAGAATTGAGATTAATAAATATCCATCTCAACCAAGCTTTGCAAAGTATCTGAAAATACACCTTGAAGGAGAATGTTCAGACGAGGAAGTTAAAAAGAGTCTATTAGATATTGGCTTGATTTACCCCGGATTGAAGTTTAAAATAACAACTTCAATTGTCACAATTATTGAAGTGGCTGATTCATTAGAAACAGAATTGGAAAATCTATCATTGAAGGACAATCAGTCCAGTGAGATCTCTACACCTTTCATATTCACACCTCAGACTAGCATAACAAGAACTCCAGAGACCGGTCCGTCACGTATAAAGTACCCAAACCTACCTCAGCAGCTCACATATTCTCAAGTCGGAGGCTTGGCCAAAGAAATCAACATACTTAAAACAACAATTGAGTTGCCATTGAACAATCCGCAGCTATTTTCCGAATTTGGTATTTCTCCACCAAGAGGGTTGTTGCTACATGGACCACCAGGAACAGGGAAAACTATGCTCTTAAGATGCGTTGCGAACTCTATATCAAACGCTCACATCTTGACTATTAATGGACCCCTGATCATATCGAAATATCTAGGCGAGACGGAAAATTCAATCAGGGATTTCTTCAACGAAGCTAAGAAATTCCAACCTGCAATTATATTCATAGACGAGATCGATTCTTTGGTACCGCTGAGGAATTCAGATGATAGCGGGGAGACGGAAAGCAGGATAGTTGCACAATTGTTGACCATGATGGATGGGATGGAGAATAATGGAAGGATTGTCGTGGTTGGCGCTACGAATCGTCCGAATCAAATAGACTCGGCGTTGAGACGACCAGGTCGATTCGATCAAGAGATTGAAATTGGTATACCTGATGTCGATTCTAGATATGATATATTACTCAAACAATTTGATAAGATGAGCAATGAAAAATATAATCTCACTAATGAAGACATTTATTCAATTGCGTCTAAAACTCATGGATATGTTGGAGCAGATTTGATAGCTTTAGTTAGAGAGTCAGTCATGATTGCAATTAACAAAGGATTGAAACTTGGTGTCACAGATATAAAGATTGAAATAGACGATGTATTACAAGCATTGCCGGAGATAAGACCTAGTGCAATGCGAGAGATCTTCTTAGAAATGCCTAAAGTGCATTGGTCAGATATAGGTGGCCAGCACGAATTGAAGAAGAAATTAGTCGAGGTTGTTCAATTGCCGTTGGAAGCTTCAGAGTCGTTCAAAGCATTGGGTATTTCCGCCCCCAAGGGTGTCTTATTATACGGTCCCCCTGGTTGTTCAAAAACATTGACCGCAAAAGCATTAGCCACTGAATCGGGATTGAATTTCTTAGCTGTGAAAGGACCAGAACTATTTAACAAATACGTAGGGGAGAGTGAAAAGGCAATTAGAGAGATTTTTAGAAAAGCACGCGCCGCCGCACCATCAATCATATTCTTTGATGAGATTGACGCTATATCAGGCGACAGAGATTCAGACAACACAGCTGCTCAATCCAACGTGTTAACCACCTTGTTGAATGAGCTCGATGGGATTGAAGAGCTCAAAAACGTGATCATTCTCGGTGCAACTAATAAACCTACTGAGATTGACCCTGCTTTGTTGAGACCTGGTAGATTGGACAGACACATCTACGTCGGTCCGCCCGATCGTGACGCCAGATTACAAATCCTCCAGAAATGCAGTGCCAAGTTCAATTGTCAAGACGTGGATTTTGATCAGTTGGCAGAAATCACTCAAGGCTGTTCCGGTGCTGAGGTCACCTTATTATGTCAAGAAGCTGGGTTGGCCGCCATCATGGAAGACAAACAAGCTACAAAAGTGGAAAAAAGACACTTTGATCATGCGTTAAAGGGCATCTCCAAGGGTATAACAGAAAGCATGGTTGAATACTATCGACAATTCTCAAACAAAAGTGGTTTGAATATAGAAATATAAGATTATTACATCACTTTTCTGTTCGAAAGTTTATTCCACTTAACCAATTCTTATCATTTTAAATGGTTAGGTTTACATTTCTTATTTACGGGACATATAATAAATACAAGTTTTTATTGTTGTTGACATCCATCTTGTAAATTCTTTTCAAAATCAGGTGGCAAGTCTTTTTCATTGAATCCGAAACTGTCATTTTTACCACCGCCACCTAAGCCAGGTAAAAAGTCACCAGATTCGCCAACTAATTCAGTTGGGGGTTGGCCCAATTCTTGTAATGATTCCAATAATGCATTGATTTCTTCTCTTTGTGGTTTATCTGAGTCGGAGTACGTAGGGTTTTCGAAAATCTTCAATATGTCATTAGTTAACTCGTATTGTTTGTCATAATTTGCATACTTTTGCTGTGGTAATTTATCTTTGTTTTCTTTCAAATATTTTGGAAATTTGTTATTAAGATCTTTAATGGGTTCGTATAAAACTTCTTTGGAACTCAATTGTTCCAACATATCAACTAAGAGTTTGCTCATGTCCATGTCTCCGCCACCTTCGCCTCCGACACCGGATAATAATTGTGTTAATAGATCTTCTGGGTTTGAGCCTAATGGATCATTCTTTATTTTTTCATCAACAGTTTCACCACTTTTCTTCAACCTTTCCATTGTTTCTTTCATCACGTATTCAAAATTAGCTGGTTTCTTCTCTTCCTTTTCAACTTCTTCTCTATGATTCAATTCAAATTGTTTAACCAACTCTTCAAATTGCTGTTGTGTATCAGGGTCTTCGATTTTCAAATCTTTTATTAAATCATTTATGGAATCTTGATAATCGTTATTCAATGGATTAGTTGGAGCTTTCTGTTTGGTTTCAGTCTCCTTGGACTCTTTTTCAATAGTTGATCCAGGAGGTTTGCTTAAAACATCATCAGCAAAATCATCCAATAAATCATCCAAGTCATCTAAATCATCTTCCGCTTTCTTGGTTGGCGGTATTTTATCCTGCGTTGTAACTGGAGCAGTAGCTTCTACCTCTTCTTTAGACATTTGCAAATAAGAGTACTAAATGGTTGATAATTTTCTTATGAAAATTTGGTGTTATTTTTTTCCCGTCTCGTTCGCACGTCAAACCACAAGATTCGACCTCCCCTCCTTTCGCCCCACATTTTTTTCTAACCGAGCTCAATATAGTACGATTTCATATGGATTACAGTCTTCTGTTGTCTTCCTACTATCAACATGTATATTCAATTGTATAAAGTTCTACCTTTGATTATATCCGTCTTCTACAATTTAGGTTTGGAAGCATCCAATCCACCTGCAGTAGCTTGACCATTGATTTCAAGTTTACCATGATCGTTTCCAGCTTGGAAATCTTTGCCAAAAAATATCACCGTCACCGTCAAATCGTCTCTATACCTTCTAGATACGGGGTTGGGTATAGAAATCAACATCGAGGTTTGCTCTTTCGATCCACCATTGGATAATGCATTTCTTATTAAATGTGTGGATACATTGTTGTCTTGAAGCATGAACCCTTGATTCCCAGATAATCTTCTAAATGGTTTCTTCAGAGACTTATCCTGTGTGATATCTGAAACTTGAGGTAAATTGTTATCTTTATTGAAATAATTCCATAAGGATTTTTGCGGTTTGATCATTTTTTCCTTCTCCATCCACTTGACTACTAATCCAATAATCTCTTCGTTCGTCAACATTTCATACAATCCATCTGATGCCATGACCAAAAAATCATTATTATCAGGGTTTATTTTTGTAGTACTTATGACTGGCTCGGCTGTGACATATGGTGGTGATTTCAATTGATTTGGTAAGGATCTTCCAAAAAATTGTTTATATATTTTCTCTTGAATTGCTGCTGGTAATTTGTATCTACAATCACCAAATGCTCTCGTCGGTTCTAAACCTCCCAACACTCTGCCGTTTCGTATGACTTTTGGTTCGTCTGGATGTTCACTAATTATTCTTGCCACCTCGGTTGGATTAGCTCCTGTTTGATCAATACTCAATTGACGAACTGTCCAATGATTATCTTTAAAACTTCCCAATATAGCCCTTGAATCACCTGTGACTGCAACTTTCAACATTTTAGAGTTTGTATCGTAGAATGATAATAAAGCGCATGACCCAGACAATGCCGGCATTAATAATTCAGCTGCTTTTGCTTTATTACCATCCAATAACAATTTTTCAATATTTTTAGTGACAATTTCATGATCTAGCTTGAGAAACCCATTTTTAATTGCTTGGTCAATAGTTGCGGAATTTGGTACATACCTTAAATTTTCTTCTCCTTGAACTGGTTTATAAATCGTTCCCAATTCATGAATCACATATCCTATCAATTGGTCTCTTAATTTTGATGAAGTAGTCCAGCCACCATGACCATCAAACACACCGAAAAACATCCAATCGGTAGATGTCTTTATGTTGTTATCTTGTAATATTGGAACTTGAACAATTTCTTCAGCTCGGTCATCCTCGATAGGTGAATTGGAAGGTAATTGACAAATGTCGTATCTGACTACTCCTTTGCCTCTATTAACAAAATAACTCTCTTCAAATTGACGTAATTTTTTACTCACTTGTTCATCGTTTAATAAAAACACACCTTCTTTATGTTGTTGATGACTCATACTCATAGAATTGGTTGATGTGGAGTAAAATTTCTTATCGTCCAATAATTTTGGTGGTCTAGATGAATTAGACCCTGTGGATGATGGATTTGGAAGTGTATCTAAATTATAATAATTCGATTGGTTGAATGCAATGAATGAGCCTATAATCACAAATCCGGAAACAAAGGCAATCTTTTTTTGTTGTTGATTGTTGGTTTGTTTATGTTGCAGATTGTTTTGATGCTGTGTATTGGATTTAACTAATGCATTAGTTTGATTGGCTATGAGTCTAGTTTTTGTATTAATTCTATTTGTCGACGATAACAATCTCTTGCTTATACTTTGCATTTGCTTCTTAGATAGATATAATAGCGTTGGCTTTGTTGACAAAACAAGTGTCATTGTAAGTATTGGTTGTAATTGAAGGTGTAGCGATATCGAGTGTATTGATTGTTGCGGTACTTTTTTAGTTAATCATATGTAAGTTCTGAGCATTGTGCACGACGTACTATCTAGGGCCATCTAATTTGGTCCAAAAATTGGCATTGTTTCCATGCCGCATCCACAACCAACATGGCCGTAGCTTAAGACTAGTTTCATTAAAATTATTTTATTAATTAACCTTATACAATTATACATTCTCTATACTTTCAAAATTTAAACATTCACTAAAACCAATTAATTATACCAAATCCTGATAGCAACACCTTCAACGTCAGCATATTAATTAAAACACACGGTACGCCTAGAGCACTTGGATATAATATTCTCAAATAAAAAAAAAATTATCTTTCTCAACCTCTGATATAAACCCCGATATTGATGTTTGATAAAAATTTAATCTTTGAAATTATAGAACAGTACACCGACTTAACAAGCTTAAGCAGCAATGGTAACTTCAACATCTACACCTGGTTCAATGGTGATTTGAGTGATTTTTTTGACGGTAGCAGCTGGAGCTTCTAAATCGATAACTCTTTTGTGGATTCTCATTTCGTAAGCATCCCAAGTTTTAGAACCTTCACCATTTGGAGTTTTTCTGGTGGTGATTTTTAAAACTTTGGTTGGCATTCTAACAGGACCTTTTTTGACAATGTTGTTTTGAGCAGCATTTTTGATGATGTTAGCAGAAACGTTTTCCAATTGTTTAACTTTGGTAGAAGTTAAAGTAATTCTAATTTTATGGATTTGTTGTTCTGGTTCTTGTTCAGTTTTTTCTTTGTTAATTGGAGCTGACATGGTTATTGACGTTGTTAAAGAAGGAAAAATCTCAAATCACGTTTGAAAATTTTCTATAATGCATTACGCTACCAGAAAAAAATTTGAAAAATAAAAAAATCGGAGGTGGTTGTAGCCCTAGAAATTATGCGTTGTAAATTATAGCCAACCTTGGGTGGTTCATCACCACTTTCAACAACATCTATCTCTCTTTGAAAGACTCTCACCCATAATTATACCATTTTTTAAAAAAAAATTATAATTGGAAATAAGTTTGCGCTTCTATATAGAAAGAAGAGAATAACTTTTAGCACAAGTATTAGCTAAAAATGGAAAATGTATAAGTGATTATCAATCTAATAACCCTAATATTTAATCCAGTGGTTTAGCATTCATCATACTTATCTAGCATATCTACAGCTACTCTTTTGTTGATAATGATGCTGTTGGTTCTCAAAGTGATGAATTCTATTAGATACATCATGTGTCTGAAAAGTATAGGTCCAAGTCAAGTGAAATCAATATCCTAATCTCTGTATGAAATGTTACCATAGTCAAGTATTTTACCAAAAACAACCTTACTTGGATGACCAAAACGAGAATGCAATTTTTGATATTTTGAAATTTGTTCTGGCATTACTCCGTAAGTTACTAAATCGATAGATGGAGGAATGATCAATGAACTCTTAATAACTTGAAAACAACCAATATACAAAGAACCATGATTCCTTCCAACTCAACCTAAGCTTGAATGATATACCCCATTAAATCCCAAACTGATTGAATGATCTTTGTTGATTAACACATTGGGATCAATCAAATTCATACTAATTTCAGGAGCATCAAGTGCAAGATGCTGATCCCATTTTTGAATGGCAGTGCTATAATTGTATGGGGTTAGGACATAAGATTCCTCAATGTAGCAGTTTAAAAAGAGTAGGTTTGATTCCCAATACTGAAACTACGTTGGCTATGTTTAGATCCAGAGCGAAAAAGAGAAGTAATGATGATGGTGGTAGACATACACCATAACCGTAAATTCGAATATGACTACCATTTGCAGCAGTGACATACATTGGCGATGAGAGTGCGTAATAATGGTGAAGATTGTTGATTTGATTGGTTGTACAAAGACTAGCACCTGCGTCCAATAAGAAATCATCCTGTGTACCAGCAGTATCACTACCAACATTATTAGCCATGATAATAGAGTTGACTCGATGATTCTTTTGATCAAATGGATTTTGATTTTTCGAAACAAATTCATCACTTTTAGCGTGTTTTGAGTTTTTACCATCACCATCATTGATACCTCTCTTTTTTGCCCTTGTTTTGAACATAGCTAACTTCGCCTCAATATTAGGAATTAACCCTACTATTGGTGGACTGCCACATTGGGGAATCTTTTTTCCTAACCCCATACAATTATAGCACTGCCATCCAAAGATGGGATCAGCATCTGACACCTGTTTTGAGCTAGTAGAAGGTGAGTCAGTTGTTACCACAAAAACAGACGCTAAGGAATTATCAGACTGACCAATCTTAGGATGAGAAGCAACGTATTTCTTGAGATGTGTTCTGCTAAGTTTAGGCTCATCTAATTTTGTGTAATCAATAATAAACGATTGGTTGCAAATAATGGAAAACAAAAAAATTTGCAACCCTTTGATAGTATCATCATCCCCATGAGACTGAATAAACTTAAATAATTCATCAACCGCAAGAATTTTGTCTTCGATGATGCTACCATTGCTTTTGATAGGTTCCAAAAGCTTCTCAGTAATGAATATGGGACTTTATATGCTACTGAAACATTAGCTCATATTGACGGATACCTGAAAATACCCACCCAGCGAAAAAATAAATTTTCCCTGACAAATTTTGACTTTAAAAACACATTTATTCACTTTTAGTACACCTTTTTGACCCGAAACTTCGCATATGTGCTTGTAATGATAATATAGAGCATCTAAGCTTCTTTCTGGAGCAATTTTGATATAATTGGCGTTGCTGGAAGTATCTCAAATTTTAAAATTAATTATTTTTGCAAAATACTGCATATAAGTAATGTTTTTTTTTCGACTTTCATAAACACATAGTAAATTTGCCAATTAGTGATGGGTAAATCCATGTACTTGCTTTTTTGGGGATTTTTTTGCTATAATTTCGGGAACAACGTAAATCTTAAGTATGGGAAAAATGTAAACAGTTATAGTTTTACACGTGTGTAATTTTATAGTAAGAAAATATCAACAAACTATGAAGTCAAAGAAATTGCTAAACGCAAAGGATTTTAAAAAGGGATCTAGAGTCCTCAATTCGAAAGGTTTGGAGAAAGCCGTCAACGAAGCTCTCTCTATTGTGAAACCGAATTTAGCTGAGATATCTACACGCTATGGAGTTAGTCGTAGTACATTGAAAAGGAGATTAGAAAACCTCCAAACTAGAGAAGAAGCTGATGCTAAAAAATGCTATTTGCCTCAACCTATTGAGGAAGTGTTATTAAACTGGATCAGAAACCAAGCTATTTTAGGTCAGGCAACTTCTACCTTCGGCTTAATTAAAGTAGCAAGTACTATGATGCAATATTACTCACCAATTCCTGTTCAATTAGGTCGAGGTTGGGCACAAAGCTTCATTAAAAGACATTCACTACAAAGAAATAAACTAAAAGTACTTGATTCTAAAAGATTAAAGAACACAACGCCCGAAGCAATTGACGATTGGTTTGATGTTTACGAAAAGGCTACTGATACTAAGAAAATAAAACCAGAAAATTGTTGGAATATGGATGAAACAGGGATACAACTAAATAAAGCGACTGATCAATGGATTATCGATTTCAAAAATAAACCCCAGAGTATTATTGCTTCTAATGAAAATAGAGAGTCAATTACAGTAGTAGAAGCTATTAGCGGGGGTGGAAGGGTTCTCACTCCGTTGCTTATATTCAAAAAGAACATTACCGCAGCGACACCTCAAGAAAATCCATTAGATGATGACGATGTTGATGATGATATTTTACCGCAATCCAATGGAAATCCCAAAGAAATAGAAAACTGGTCATTTGCTTGCAATGACAACGGATGGGTCAGTTCTAAGTTTGCCTATGAATGGATTAAAAAAGTATTCATTCCTCAATCCAAACCCACCGATGAACTGCAATGGAGGATGCTTATAATAGAGGGTCATAGTACTCATTACAGCATTGAAATTACATATGAATGCTATATGAATAAGATCATTTTGTTGGTCCTTCCAGCTCATACCAGTCACGTGCTTCAATCCCTTGACTTGATATCATTCTCCGTCTTAAAAGGAACATATTCAAAACAGTTGCAATTCATTAGAGGTCATTTTTTGCTGGACAAAATTGAGCGCCAGCATTTTATTTGGGCTTATAAAGCGGCCCGAGAGAAAGGATTTGATCCAGCTAAAATTATTGCAAATTTTCGAAAGAGTGGTTTAATTCCATGCGATAGAAAAGTTCCCAAAAGTAGCAACTACAGAAATCCAGAAAACTTAGAGAATGACATTGAATCCCAGAGTACGTCAATTAATGTGTTAGCTCCACAAGGTAGATCAAACAGCGAGTTGGATAGTTTAGATACACCCTTGATTGATTATAACGATGCAGTTAGCAGTGCTGAAAATTCACCTTATAATTTTGTTGAGTGCAAAAGTAAGTCTGAACTCAAACAAGCTTTAAGAGATTATAAGAATGGCAAATTTACTCCTGTTCAAGAATATCATTTTGAAAATGATTTTGCGGAGTATATTTCAATTTTGAAGGCAGATTTAGTCATAACCAAATATTTTGGAGAGCAGGTTCTACAGCTTATAACTCAAACAAAGAAGTAAGAACTAAATGTGAAAAGTGATTTGTATAGCGAAAGATTTAAAGATATTATGTAGTGAATATAAGATTTTATATCCGTGAAATAAAAACAATACATGAAGGAAGAAATTATATACAGAACAAAAAGGCAACTGCGCATTGGGCAACTGCAGATACTCGACGTAATATGTAAAATGTGAGTTAGACAATGACACTAATAAATTAGCATTAATTGAGTCAATGTTTGGCAAAAAGTAACAAATATTGAATCAAGCAATTATGAACTAATTGAAGAAAATGTAAATTAAAAAAGTTTAGATAAAGCATATTTATCTTCTTTACAATATATTGCATTAAATAAAACATATTTAATATTATTTATAATTTTCTTCATTACTATTTCTTTCTAATTACGGGTTTATAGAAAAATCAGTTTCAAATTTGTATGTTAAATTTGTTTTACTTTCAATTATTTTTCAAGTGGTAAAGATTGTATTAGACAATTTTTTAATAGATTAATTTAAATTTTAATTATGTTTATGCAATTTAAGAATCTTGGATTAAATAACTATGATTTAATAGGAGAGAAAATTAAAACAAAGAAAGAAAGTAAAAGAAAAGCTCCTGTTATACCAAAAGATAAACAATGCACATTAAATACAAAAAGAACAAAAAAAAACACTTGTTATTACAAAAGATAACACCAATAATACACTTTGTCCATATGAGTCTGCGTCCAATGATCTAAAAAACCTTTCCTGCAATGATGAATTTCGTAAATGGGTTTTTAGGACGGTTAAAATTGCTTTTCTGTTCGCTAGACTCCTTTGGATAAAATGTCCTACAAATGTCAAACAACATTGTAATGTGATGCACCAAAATGCTATAGAAAGAAACGTTAGGAACATTCAAACGAGGAATTTAAATAAAAAGTGTACCGATTCTTTGTTTAAGTGTGCCCAGCATTCAGTTTTATAGCATTTTGGTGCGTTACATTTAGTGCCCTTCTTGAGATTTTACAAACATTGTTTACCTTGTGGATCAACAAATACTCTTCTTGAACTTCCTTTCTTGAATTAAAGATTTCCTTAGATCAATTTGTAATTGTTTTATTATTTTTTGAAAAATATCTTCTTCCATTGATTCAGTTAAAATGCGTTCCACTTCTTCCTCTTTCACAATTTTGAAGTGTACAACAACACAATATTCGTCTAAAAAGTTTGTTAGTACCTTATTCGGAATCTTTTACCATACGTTTCAGTAATCAATTAATTGGTTTTCTCCATAGTTGTATTATTTGGATTAATGTCAGAGAGATTCCCAATTGAAAAGTTCATCATAAATCAGTATTCACATTATACATACCTTTTATCATTAGATTTGAGCGTTCCAATCACGGTGAAAGGAACAATGGGTTTGACTTCAATTCTATTTTCATGTCAATGATGGTAGTTGACAGTTTCACGATTATTTCAGAATCGGAGCTTAATTTATCTCTCGTGTTTGATTGATGTTGTTATGTTCACTCGTAAACTGTCTTAATCACAATCTTGTCTCGTTGAGCGTCATGCAAATGTGATAAACGAAAAATATATCTTTAGACATCTCCGTATGATGGCGTAAAACATGCCCATATTGAAACCGGAAAGATCTAACTGCAAAGCACATCAAGTTTCCGCGAAATTGAATACGAGTCCCGCTTTGGACCATGGAAAAGCTATGATAAGGGCTGGTAATTTTCTTCCACAACATTGATTTTTAATTATTCTCAAATTGCAGGGAACAGTAAATTTGCTTTACAACAATCTCTCTTCAGCTTTACTTCGATTTCAAGAAGCATGAAGTCTTCACATCTAGTCTATTAGTAATTTTTCTGTACTAGTGCTGTACTTGACCGGCAATCGCTTTTAATTAATGCCTCCCATAATTCCACTTAGCGTTTCTCATGCTTTTTTAAGCTCAAAAAACTTAAAGCTTATGTGTTTTTGATCAAAATCGTGAGCATTTGAAAAGTTCTCAATCTGCAGAGTGCTTATTCCTGGCTCTGGTCTGCAAATACAAAGTTTTTCTATATGTTGAAAATTTGTTGTTTTTTTTTTTTCTTTGACTGTGATGTTTGAGCAATATACACTACAGTTACCAAATTTTGCAACCGTATATTTTGCGTATTTTAAATAGACAAATTCGAGTTGGAACTTGGCAGCTTAGAAAATTTAGGATTAATGCGTTGTGCACTGAGAGGTGAGCTGATCACGTTGTAAAAAGCAAAATAAATTTACATTGGTCTGATAACATAACTAATTATGAGTGCTAATAGCCAAAGAGTTCTCAAGCTAATCTTTGAACTGAGCTAATCGAGGTTAACAAATTGATTAAAGGTAGGTCGGTGTAATGATATCACTTGAGGAAAATCATAATTTTCTTTGAAATAGGTATATTGTTTATGCTAAGAATTAATCTCTCAGCTGAGAAGTGCAAGACGGTGACTAATTGGATGAGAAGTCCAAAGAATTGAACAATCTGTCATTTAATGACAATTTACATATTCAAATTATGGCTAATGTGCGTGGGTTATTATGAATTTTGTTTTTCTCAATGACCAATGGTATGATCCAAAAACGCTTGAGTTTTCTTTGTAAACTTCTGATATTTTATTGTGTAGTCAAACCAACTACGTTTGCATCTTTGCATTTCTCGAATTGTTTAGAGCAAAAAGTTTATAAAATATGACAAAGGGAGCATTGTTGGTATTGCCATGGTAATCAAGTGACTCTGTTCACATTCGCGAAACCGTCTATGCGTTTGTGAAAGCTTTTCAACATTTGATTGCAAAAATTTCAGTTTTTTTATAGCAAACCGTGTATGTAAAGCCCGCGTCCATAATAGACAGCGGCGTATCATCACTTTCAATCTAGAGAAAGGTACTCCACGGCCAGGGGGCAAAAAAATCGATGTTTGATCAATTTACACCAATGATAAAGTATTTGAGTGATAATGCGAGGCATTATACAGGATTCGATAGTGTATACGTTCTAGATTTATGGGACAATTCCATGTGTTATCACATTTCTTTGGCTTTGTTTTGTGCAATAGGACAGTTAAATATTTACAATTCAAAATATGCCTAACAAGTTTGTGACTTGAATAGGCGCTCGAACGTATTAGTTGAGTAGAACGTCTGTGTAACTTCGTTTGGGTTGTAGGACGGTGCAGTTTTAATCAGTTTACTAAAACAGATAAGCTCATTCTAATTATTAAATTTACCTTGTAATAGCAATCGAAGTCAAGAGTAGACTCTAATCCAAATTTACATTTGAGAATCCTGTCATGTAATCAAGATTGTCCTTGAATAACTGCAGTTCAAATTTTTAATGCGTATAGGTGTTTTGCATATAATTGTCAAAAAGTGCACAAGATTTACAAACAGCATTGTGCTTTATGCTACAAGCTTAAACTTATTACCATTGCCAAACTTGTTGAGCTCACACCTACCTCAAGTGTTTATTGCAATCACATTTCAAGGCGAAAATTCAAATATTCAGCTTAAATCAAAAATCCTTTTTTGAACCACCTATTGTTAGGTAAACAGGACTATAGGTCGTGCATGGTTACAATAATGGGTTCTCAAATCGAGCCTTGGTAAATAAGAATATGATGAAACTTTGTTTAGGCTAACAAGCAAAAGATTACACGAAGAAAAAACAATTAAGCATTTGGTCAACTAAGATGGCCGTAATAAGAAAATGAGTGAAAAATTTTCACAAAGGTGAAAAATGGATATATAAATAGTAAGATCCAAAGTAAGATTTGGAGGTTAAGTTAATACATACTTTATTTTTCTCGTATAATAATTTTATTGTGCCAGGAAGTTCTATCAGAATATATAGTAATTAGAATATACATTACAGATTGCCTTATTAGTATCCCTAACATGGAGGTCTCCCCTTACCAAAGACGCTTTACACCACCAACACTTATCAGAACAGCTGTTAGCGCGGTTATTATTTGTATTAAACAATGAATTTAGCACGTAATTTGGGAGCAAGTATGGAATCATGAGAGTCGAGGTGAGTTTTCAAGTAAATGTTATCAATGTATACCTCAGCTCCGACATTACCACCAGAAAGGCCCTCAGATTACAGTATAAAATTTTTACCTGATGCAGTTCGGGATAAGAACCGCCCGCTTCCGAAGTACACGTTTGAGACACTGAAATTTATCAAATCTGAGGTTTGCGATTGTTGAAAGCTGGGCTAATTGAAGTTTCTACGGCCTACAATTATGTTATACCGTCTGCTGTCCCCAAGAAAAATGGCAGTTATAGGATGGTTTTTGATTACCGGAGTGTTAATGCTATCACTGATAAATCAGCGAACACTTGGCTGCTGTTGAGAGAACTTTTGCCGGGACTTGATGCTGGTAAATTTTTCAGTACAATCCACTTATCAAATGCGTATAACCAATTACGAATTCACGAATCGACTAAACCATACACCGCATTCGAATCTCCTTTAGGAAAATTTCAGTTCAAAGTTTTATGTTTAGTATCTAAAAAGGCTTGGGTCATCTTGTTAGGAATGCATAGTTTCCGATTCCAACTACTCGGCTCTTATATTACAATCGGAAACTATGCATTCCTAACAAGATGATCCAAGCCTTTTAGATACTACTCATAGCACACCCCTTGGTGGTCATCGTGGTATTCGTTGCTGGTTATTACAGACTCGGGCACATTACTAAATCAAATACATGCTAGAAATTTTAACTCGTTACGTCGAATCTTGTCACATTTGTTTAAAGGTCAAGGCTAACTCGCATGCGCCATTGGGAAAACTTGCACCGCGCCCTATTCCTGCTGATCGTTTCACAGATATTTCAGTTGATCTCATTACTGGTTTCCCCCTGGTCAATTACTATGGTAAAGACGTTATTGCTATTCTTACGATCATGGATCTATTCACTAAACGTGTACACTTCTACTCAATTCTGGACTCGTTTGCTGCCAATGATTTTGCAGAAATCTTTTTCAATTTTTATTTTCCACATCACGGGATCCCACTTCGTATGGTATCGGATCGTGGAACTCAATTTACTGCCGATTTGATTGTTTCGCTTTCTAAATTATTAGGTATTACACAGAATTTTTTGGTCACAGCTCATCAACAAAGTAATGGTGGTGTTGAGAATCGGAACAAACAAATTGAACTGTATCTTCGTTTGTTCGTCAATAATAATGATTATTGGTCACGCTTACTTCCAATTGGTGAATTTGTTTTAAATGCGTCGCCAATGACTTCACTCAAGGGCATGTCCCCTTTTGAATGTGATTTGGGTTACATCTTTAAATCACCAACTTACTGGTTAATTCCATCACGCGTCCCCTCATTCGATACAAGTGGTTTTGATATTAAGGAAAAATTAGAACGGATAACGATCGCTGCGATCGCTGCTCATGCGGCACATGACACAGCTTTCGCTGCTAGCAAAGTTCAATACGACAACCGACGCCGGGATGGTTAATACCAAGTCGGAGCTGAGGTATACATTGATAACATTTACTTGAAAACTCACCTTGACCCCCATGATTCCATACTTGCTCCCAAATTACGTGCTAAATTCACTGGTCCATTCAAAATCATTGAAAAACTTAGTGCTTTGAATTACGATTTAGCCATGCCCCTAGTTTTAAAGATAGTCTGACTTTCCACATTTCACAGATTCGCTTAAAGAAAACATTACCTGCAGATGCTGTCGTTGCTCCGGCTACTGAAGTTGGGTTTAAATGCTACGCTGACGGTTCAGAAACTTGTTGAAATTATGGAAATTGTCAGCCATCGAAAGGCCGGACGTGGTTTTCGCTTTGTAGTTCGCTACAAGCCTACGACAACTACTCCAGAAGGCGAATTAGGTGAATTCGCAGCTAATGTATTACGTCAACACCATTTGCCAGAGATACTTAATAGTTTTCATTTTAGGGGGGGGGGGGATGTTAGGTAAACAGGACTATAGGTCGTGCGTGATTACAATAATGGGTTCTTAAATAGAGCCTTGGTAAATAAAATATTAGTAATTAGAATATACATTACAGATTGCCTTATTAGTATCCCTAACACCTATGGAGGTTTTCAAATCAAAATGTCTTGGTTTGCATTCCTATTTGGAATACCAATGGTACTAACTGTTAAACCTGTTATTTTTAGATCAGCCAATTCTTGTAATTTACACAAAAGTCTCTCTTCAAATCAATTTTCGAACATGGTTTGGTAGCTTTGAAACCTTTTTTGATCCCGCCTAGGATAATATCAGTATCTTCTCGTATATAGTATTGCCTAATTCAGAACGCTATCAAACCATGTTAAAATACATTTTTAAATCAAATACGAGATATACATGCAACGTTACTTATTTTATACAGATTCATAAATTGCATTAATTTCTTGCATTCCTATTTTGACTGCGAAAGAGAAATCTGCTACATCTAAATAACCATGTTAGCTAGCCTACTTCAACTAACCCATGTTTTACTGAAAATCTAATTGGTATAAATACAAGGTGGAATAAGCCCAAGTGTAATCTTTTTTGAATCATCAATCAATCCAATCAACTTTTTAACTCAAATGAAATTCTCAACTACAATTTTAACTATTATTAGTGCTATGATGGTAGCTGCTGCTCCAGCTCAAACCGAAACAGAAGCTACTGAATCAGGTGTTGCTGATGACTTAGCTTCTGAATTTCCATTTCCAAAAGAAGCAATTCAAGCCATTGTTCCGATTTACAATGCTTCAGCTCCAGTCTTTGGAGAATACAATGATCAACCATACTTGATTATTGTCAACAGCACTGAATTGGAGTCATTGGACAAAAGAGATGCCAAATGGACTAACTGGGGCTATTTTGAACCTCATAAAAGAGACGCTGCTTGGACCAACTGGGGTTACTTTGAACCTCACAAGAGAGACGCTGCTTGGACCAACTGGGGTTATTTTGAACCTCACAAAAGAGATGCCAAATGGACCAACTGGGGTTATTTCGAACCTCACAAAAGAGATGCCAAATGGACCAACTGGGGCTACTTTGAACCTCACAAGAGAGACGCTGCTTGGACCAACTGGGGCTATTTTGAACCACATAAATAATTCAAACGATATAAGTAGTAATACAAATTAAACATATTGTTTGTATTTTATTATTCTCATTGTGATTTAGTTACAAAGCCTCTTCTAATAGTAGCTTGAGCATCCCTGATAATACAAGATACAAGAACTTCGAAGTCATTCTATCGTATACTTAAATTAGTTTATACGGTCTATGTACATTATTCCCTTTTTTGCAAACTTTTTACTACTTTCCACATCAATTTAAGGTCTTCAGGAGTAGAATATCCACTGGCCGCCCATCTGATTTTACCCATGGAATCAACGATATATACATAACCCGAACACGAGTTATCGCAAAGCAATTTTTCTTTTATGTTGTATGAAAAAATGTGATTCGGTAAAATGAAGTAATTGTTTTGCCTAGATTCGGGTTTCAACATTTTCTTAATATTGGGTAATGCAAAGTACTTCAAAATAAATCCTTTCAACCAGCTTTGAGGTAAATTTATGTCGATTATCTGGGCATCTGGATTTTCGTTTTCAAAAATCGAATAATCTTTATAATATAAATTGTTATTATCTAGTTTGAAATATGATTGAGCGCAGTTTGATCCTGAACCTGTTGAAAATAACGTTATTATCGATACCTTTTTATCAGCCAATGCATCGTACAAACTTCGACTGCTTCCTGATAAAGTTTTAGTTATGAAGTCAGGAAAATACAAAGATTTCTCTTGTTTGAAATATGATATAGGAGATTTGAAAATTTTCCCATTTGTGTTATTGAATGATTTGGAATCGTATAACGGCGAATGTTTTAAATCATAATTGATTTGCTTAGCTCTTCTTTCTTTGGCTTGTTCTCCAAACACTTCTTGGTATATGTTTGAAAATGAATAGGTGTCGGATAATTTGTGATTCAATAATATTGGCTTTTCCAACCCAAATGGTCTTGTTATTGATAAAGAACTTTTTTGAGCAGGTTTTGTAGCAGCATTAAAAGTTTTTAGAAACCCAGGTTCGTACCCAACTTTCTTTTCTTGCAATATTTTTGCTCCACTATTGAAGAATCTTAAGAACTGCTTCTTCATGAAAAATTCCGGTAGTGTATAATGTTCAGCAAGTTTTCCACTTTGGTTAACATCAACAAAAAAAAGTTGATGTAAAAAAAGGTCCATACAAAAGTTGCATACATAAGAATTACTGATGTCGATACAATTACGAGACGGTCTAGCCAATCAATCTATAGACCATGTGCTAGAGGATTTGCTAGTTAGATTTGTGGTGAATGTACCAGAAGAAGATTTGTCTTCAATTGAGAGAATAATGTTTCCAGTCGAAGAAGCACAATGGTTTTACTCAGATTATGTACGTTTATTGAATCCTGAATTGCCTCCAATGAAAATGAAAAGCTTTGCTTCTAAAGTATTGGAAAAGTGTCCTTTAATATGGAAATGGGGAGATCCACATGACGCATTGTCAAAATTTGGAAAATATAAATCAATAATACCAGTAAGGGGGGTTGCATTATTTAATAAAGATTTAACTAAATTAGTATTGGTGAAAGGTACCGAATCCAATTCATGGTCGTTTCCTCGTGGTAAAATCTCAAAAGATGAATCGGATATTGATTGTGCGATAAGAGAAGTTGAAGAAGAGACAGGATATAACTGTCGAGATTTGATAAATGAAAACGATTGTGTTGAAAGAACAATTAGAGGGAAAAATTACAAGATATATTTAGTCAAGAATGTCCCAGAAGATACTGTATTCGAACCAATAGCTAAATATGAAATCAGTCAAATAAAATGGTTTGACTTGAGAACAATCCAGAAGAAAAACAAATCTAATCCAAATGGATTTTTCATTGTTGGAACCATATTGAAGCCTATGTTGAAATGGGTTAATAAAAACAAAGGTGTATTGAACGAAGAAGAAATTATGTTACGAGCCGAATTGAAATTGAAAGATTTGATGGGAATAAATAAACCATTAGAAAATGTCGATGCAGGAAGGGAGTTATTAAATATATTGCAAAATGCTTCAACCAAGCCTGATGATGCTTCTTCAGCAATTGCCGAATCTAATGAAAATTATTCACAACAACCAATGATCAACGTACAGGTACCGCAGCATTTGCAACAACAAATTCCGTTTTTCACTGGTCCCCACCCTTCAATGCCATTTTTCAATCAACAGTTTATGAATCCAATGCCATTTCCACCATTCATGATACCTAACAATCAAGGATTGAACAATGTTCAACAGCGCATACCAAGTCCACCAAATGCAGAAAGCTTGCAAAAACCTAGATCGAACTCCAAAGACTTTTTGTCGTTGTTAACTACCAAATCGGAAAAGAAAAAGGATTCGCAACCTATTAGAAAACCATCGATTGAATCTGAAAATATCAGATCAAAAGCTAAAGAATTATTGAGTGTGTTTCCGAGACGATTACCAAAAGAGCAAGCAATAGAAGAAGAAGCGATTGAAGAAGATACATTAGAGGAGGACGGTCGTAAGAACGAAGAAGAATCAAATGCAGAGCATGAAACTGACAACAAAGAGACAATTGATGCTATTAATTCAAGAGATTCTCCTAAACCAAAAATTGAACCATTTATGAATGCTCATCAAAAACCATCAAATGTGATTGAAGAAAATTTACAAAACAAACAATATCCACCACCAGCCGGTAAAATCAAACTTTTAAAACGATCAGACAATAATGCATCAAAGGATTTGTTGAATTTACTAGGTCCAAAAAAAGAAGACCAGCCTATTGTACCAAAGTCATCATCTTCTGCGTCTGAAGAGTTATTAGGGTTACTTCATAAGCCAGAAGAGAAAAAACGCAATGAATTTGTAGACATGTTTAAATCTTCCCCTACTAGTCATCAACAACAACATCAAGTGTTATCACCATCGAAAGAGTTGTTAGGTTTACTCAACGGACCGGTCAACAGAGAACCATCTGTTAAGTCCCCACCTTTGGAATCTGTCAAATCTCCACCGATTGACTTTTTAAATCAACCTCAAGCCAAGCCACACTCTTCATCATCGTCTGCCAACAAACTATTAGGTTTGTTGCATAAGAAACCCGAACAGATTAAACCAACTTCACCTACACAATTGTGGGGAGATAAGAAAAGTTTCGGCTCGATTGAGTCACCAATACAACAACCGCAGAATTACAACGGGAGCAATACTGCGACTATAACCTCACCCAGGTCTGAGATCTGGGGCGACACTGGTAGATCACCAGCATACTCGAACCCAACAGCAGGGAACAATTTGTTAAACATGTTGAATAAGCCCTCTGGCCAAGAAACCAATTTCGAGAACTTTGAGGATTTTGACGACTTTGATGATGATTACGAACTTGACGATCAATTCTTGAACAAAACATATAGGAATTTTGACATTGCCAGCGACGAGGAGGATGTCGACCATTTGGTCGATCCGATAAGTAACAACCCTCGACCTGTTTACCAACAAGAAGTCGAGGAGCCGAGAAAAATCAAAATACTTAAGCCTGGCGAAGACTTGGGTAAGTTTTTCAACCCGCAAGAGAGCAACGAACCAGGTAAGGGACTATTAGCGTTGTTAAATGGTGGTAAGATCCCATCATGAAATATACAATAGCAGTAACGGTGATACTGATTTTCTCTTTATGTAAGATTTGCAGAAAATTTTCGTGCTTAGAGTCATACAAGGGACAAGCAATTTGATCATTGAGTAGCTCAAAATATTCGTGAACTGTTAAAAATTTTACAAAAAATAAGCGCTGATTTAAAACAACGACGGCGGCGTGTATTATAACAGTGTGGTTTCTGTAAATATGCCTCAATCTTGACCTTGTATAACTGGCATCGCTACTGCGCGCAATACCTTCGCGGTATATATATTCTCTCAGCGTTTTTTCAATTTCGTGTCTTCAGTCTTGTTATGCAGCATTAATTGTAGTCAGTTTTATGACGTCAAAGTTTTGAAATATAATCTAACCACTCATCGGTCAGTTCGCGGTTATCATCATTAACAAATTCCACCCTTTATCGAAAAAGAAAAAGTTAGTAGCACCCGATCTTAGGTAAAGTTTGGTCTATTTATGACGTTGCGTGTGAAGTGAACTGCGATGTTGTCTTTGTTACTTCTGAAGCCAACGCAATTCAAAATCAAGTTTGAAATAACGTTCGAAGTTAATTGAAAAATTCTGCAGCGGTTGTTTTTATCAACTTTCTCCTTTTCTTGGCTTGTTTAGGTTGAAGGGGTTCCAGCAACACCTTGCGGTCTACTTCGCTCAAAACGTATGTGTCACCATTTGTGACCCCTCTGAAATTGTTTCGTACCTGCCAGCCAAACTCTATTGTTGACTGATGCCCTTCAAAATCCCTGTTGATCATCATCAAGTCTAGCAACGGTCGGTCGGTGATATTCAACTTGGATATGTTTTGCCGTATGAGCGAGTTCAACTTCAATCCAAGTGGCAACTTATGTAGGGCGTCGTTCCTCTCCACCCGTTTCCAGGTCGTTTCAGCATCCATGCTTATGTCACACTCAATGCATACTATACCACAATATCTACAGGCTTCAAATAATGCAGTTAGACCACGTTTGGTGACTCTAGTGTTGTTCAACCTCACCACTGTTAGCTTCTGCATTTTTCCGTCTTTTAAACCCATGCACATATTGTTGATGAATGTGTCGTTTACAAATGCGTGGTTAGATAAATCCAAACACACCAAATTGGGAATATTGAATATTGCAAAGTAATCATTTTCACTATGCAAGGCTTTTACTTGAGACACGTCCAAGATCGTGTCGGGTTTGAATGTTGTAAGAAACAGCGATACATCCTCCAAGTAGACATTTCGAAACAAATTCTCGACCCTGTGATTGCACATGGGTACTTTATACAAAGTTATGGTTCTGGTTCGATATGACTGGAAGTTGAAATGTGGCGGAATGGGGAACCGTCTCGTGAATACTGACCACACATGAATTGAGTCCTGCTCGTACAAACAAATCCATTTCCACACAAGTTTACAAATACTGAATGATGGAATTGATTCTACTAAGGACAAGTCTATCAAATCAACGTTCCTTGCCAATTGGCGCGCGCAGAGCTGTCTCAACCCCATCACCCTCGTCCCTGCAAATATCTTCAATTGCGGAGTTAGATGCTGCCAGTTGTAACTCTTGATGGACGACTCTGAATCCACGTATGCTAAATCATTCACACCGCCAATGCTCAACTTCCCATACGCATCTTCTCGCCGTGGTTTTTTTTCCTTGTTCTTAACTCTAGTTCTCCATGCTTGTCTAGACATTCATGTTTGGAAAAAATAAAATCTCATCTCATCGATGAAGTTGGATACGTCTCATATGAGGTATTTGACCTCTGACGACTTCAGAATATTACAAGCTGTAGAATTAGGGTCCAGAAACCATGAGTTGGTGCCCACGCAGATCATCCACTCCATCGGGGGCATGAAGTCGCCGTCAGGTACAAACAAAGCTATTGGAGATTTGGCCAAATTGAAATTGATCTCCCGATTGAGAAACGCCAAATACGACGGGTTTAGGCTATCATATCTTGGTTTTGATTACCTTGCTTTGAAAACGTTGTTGAATAGAAACTCAGTCTATTCGGTGGGGTCGACTATTGGGGTTGGTAAAGAATCTGATATTTATTCAATCAGTGATTCTAAGGGGAAACAAAAAGTGTTGAAAGTGCATCGTTTAGGTCGGACTAGTTTTAAAACCGTCAAGAACAACAGAGATTATTTACAGAATCGTCAGACGTCGAATTGGATGTACTTGTCCAGACTAGCAGCGGAGAAGGAATATTCATTCATGGAAATCCTTCACACCAATGGATTCAATGTTCCACAACCATTTGACTGCTCTAGACACTGTATTGCAATGGAGTGGATCAGAGGGTATCCTATGAAACATATGAAGAGCGGTTACAAGAACTACAAAGCGTTGTATTCCAATCTTATGAACTTCATAGTGAAGTTGGCCAACTCAGGATTGATTCATTGTGATTTCAATGAGTTCAATATCATAATAAGAGACGATCCATCAGAATACGAATACGATTTTGTGGTCATTGACTTCCCGCAATGTGTATCTATAGAACATGCCGATTCCAAAGAATATTTTGATAGAGATGTTCAGGGAATAAGAGATTTTTTCATGAAAAAGTTTAAATACGACCCTCAGCATGATGCAACAATGTTTGATACTGCAGGTTATGGTGAAGGGTACAAATACGCATACCCTAATTTCAAACGAGACGTGATAAGAGAAAAGACTCTAGATGTGGAGATCAAAGCATCAGGGTATGCAAAGAAAACAACGGGGAATAAAGATGATAAGGATTTGGAAAAGGCGTTGTTGGGAATGAGAATCCAAGCTGACGACGATGAAGATTTGTCTGAAATTGACGATGAAGACGACGTTGACGAGGAAGATTCTCAAGATGAGGAATACGATGACGACGAGTTTGAACAAGACGAGGAAGAAAATAATGAAGAGGAGTTGAATAAAGAAAATGAGAAAATAATACAAGCTTTATCAAGTGGAAGTAAACTAAAAATGGACAATTTAGGTAATTACATATTAGACGAATAATTCAACAAATGATAATAGCTCTTTAAAATAAATAGAGTTTCTTTTTAAACTTAAACAAGGTTTTTTGTTAAATCAGATTCAAAATTTAAGTTTTGGACTTTTGGAATAGGGACTCATTGAGGTGCCAAACAGCTGTAAGAATTCTGCGGTCTGAGCATTACTTAAACAAAAATACAACTTGACAAACAATTGAAAGAACTAGTACAATAAATACTGAATTAAATAAACTCTATTAGATACTCATGATTTTTCTTTTTATTAAATGTACAAAATTATATTGTATATACATTCTCATATTAAATTACATTTTTAACCTATTTAACGAGTGGCCATACCTTTGGTAACAGCTCTCTTTAAACCTAATTCAGCTTTTCTATAATCATCAGCTGTTGATTCTTCAATTTCTAAAGTTTGTAAAGCATCAGATAAAGCAGCTTCAATCTTGTCTTTAGCGGATTTTTTCAATTTAGCAGACAAGACTGGGTCAGTGACAGTTGATTCAACTGAAGCAACGTAAGCTTCTAATTTTTGTTTTTGTTCATGTCTTTTAGCAAAAGCGTCATCTGAAGTTTTGAATTTTTCAGCATCTGAAATCATCTTTTCAATTTCTTCAGTTGATAATCTACCAATAGAGTTTGAGATGGTAATGTTAGCAGATCTACCAGTTGATTTTTCAACAGCAGTGACTTTCAAGATACCGTTAGCATCGACTTCAAAGATAGCTTCCAAAACTGGTTCACCAGCTTGCATTGGTGGGATGTTTTTCAAATCGAATTCACCCAATAAGGTGTTTTCGGTACAGTTGACTCTTTCACCTTGGTAAACTGGGAATTGAACAGTGGTTTGATGATCAGCAACGGTGGTGAAAGTTCTTCTTTTGATAGTTGGGACAGTGGTGTTTCTTGGGACAACTGGAGCAAAGACGTTACCTTGCATAGCAACACCCAAAGATAATGGAATAACATCCAATAATAATAAATCTTTAGTGTCATCGTTGGTTGATTGACCAGTTAAGATAGCACCTTGAACAGCAGCACCGTAAGCAACAGCTTCATCTGGGTTAATGGATTTTTCCAATTGTTTACCGTCAAAGAAATCTGATAATAATTTTTGAACTTTTGGAATTCTGGTTGAACCACCAACCAAGACAACTTCATCAACTTGTGATTTGTTGATTTTAGCATCTTTCAAGACTTGTTCAACTGGTTCTAAAGTGGATTTGAATAAAGCAGAGTTGATATCTTCAAATCTAGCTCTGGTAATGTTAGCTGAGAAATCTTCACCATCAAATAATGAATCAATTTCAACAGTGGTTTGAGTACCAGATGATAATGATCTTTTAGCTCTTTCACAAGCAGTTCTTAATCTTCTTAAAGCTCTAGCATCACCTGAGATATCTGAACCAGTTTTCTTTTGGAAATCTTTTTTGAAAAATTCCAACAAGTTGGTATCGAAATCTTGACCACCCAAATGAGTGTCACCAGCAGTAGCTTTAACGGTGAAAACACCACCGGTAATGTTTAATAATGAAACATCGAAAGTACCACCACCTAAATCAAAGATTAAAACGTGTCTTTCTTTTTCAGATTTACCAGCACCTAAACCGTAAGCAATGGCAGCAGCAGTTGGTTCATTGATAATTCTTAAAACGTTTAAACCAGCAATGGCACCAGCATCTTTAGTGGCTTGTCTTTGAGCATCATTGAAATAAGCTGGGACAGTAACAACAGCTTTTTCAACTTTTTTACCAATTTTAGCTTCAGCAATTTCTTTCATTTTGGTTAAAACCATTGATGAGATTTCTTGCGGAGAGAAAGTTTTAGTTTCATCCAAATATTGGACTTCAATTTGTGGTTGACCAGCTTGTTCAACAACTTTGAATGGCCATGATTTGATATCTTTTTGAACTGATTCGTCATCGAAAGCTCTACCAATTAAACGTTTAGCATCGAAAACAGTGTTTTTTGGGTTCAAAGCAGCTTGATTTTTAGCAGCGTCACCAATTAATCTTTCTTCACTAGTAAAAGCGACAAAAGATGGAGTAACTCTGTTACCTTGTTCATTGGCGATAATTTCAACAGCAGAATCGTAAGTAGCAACACATGAGTAAGTAGTACCTAAATCGATACCAATAGCACCTTGGAATACACCGTCAGCCATATTTTATTCTAGTTTGTAATAAAAATTAATGTAAAAGTGAAAAAGTTTTTCAACCAAAAAAAATTTTTTTAATGAGGAAAAAAAAAAAAAAAAAAATAAAATAAAATAAAATTGAAATGAGTTTGGAAAAGGATGAAAAATTTTAGGATTATGTAATATGGAACTTTTCTGTGGTTGCGTCACGTTACCCAGCTTAGATTTTTGGCAGCCAAAATAACAGCTACTGAAGTTGGTTGACAATCTTGTTTATTTCATAGATTGCTATATCAACGTTGTTTTGAAGTCCGTTTATTACAATCATTTGGCTTGTGTTTTGTGTTGAAAAGTATTGATTGTTAGGGAAGATTCTGATGAAACATTTGGTCTGGAATCGGATCGACTCGATTAAAGATCCATTAGATCCAATTATAGCACTGATTTGGCGCTTGTTGAATTGAAGTGATACAGTTTTGTAGACATCGTTTTGTATCACAATTATAGGTTTTGTGGTAAGTTCTGGCTTCTCTAATAAGGGGATTAAGGTTAACGAATCACTCTTTAATGATAACTTTGTTTGCTTGAATGACAATTGATTAACACCCACTGTTCCGGAATTGAAATCGTAACTACCATTTAGCGTCAAGGCATCATTCAAAGATCCTTTAAAGTTGACATGTTTGAGACAATCAATTACCCAAATTACGAAGGTCTTGCTGTAACATAGTATATCCCAAGACCCTCTCATTAAATTTCTAATAAATTTCAAATCAAATTCGTCATCCCTAACTATTTCATATTGATGCTCCAAGATTAATTTTGATAAAATCTGCTTCAACTCAGCAGTATTCACCGTAATACATACATGTGTGTCCCCGTCCCTACCATCTGTAGAAATTTTAAATTCATCATAGTTTATCATTGATAAAATCAGTGGTGAATTGACGCTGTTTATAAGTTTACTATCTACCTGAATCATAATATTTTTTGCAGCCCACATAAAAACATTGGAAATCAAAACTCTAAATTTATATTAAACCTATAAATTAATTCTCTAGTTCGTCATAAAAAAGTATTTTAGCAACATCGTACAAGAACTTGTATTGGTACACAGTTTGCACCATCATCATCCTCTGATTTCTCAACTGAAACACAGTTTTGTAAACCAAATCTTTCTTCTTGGACAAATCGCTGGTTATCAAATTCCGAAAATCATCCACGTCTCTGAATAAATGGTCAAAAGCTATAAAAGTTCCTGATCTACCGACTCCGGCTGAGCAATGCACTATGGGCACAGGCAAGTTTTGCACGTTTGTGTTACAAGTTTCTTTTATTTCGTTAATATGATTAGATAAATTTGTCAATGGCAATATTGAAGGTGGAATCTTTGCATCGGACCATTTGTAGTAGTAAAAATGGAATACCTTTTTAGTTTTAGTTGTACTCTTCAATTCCAATTCAGTCAATAAATAGTCAGCGTTTTCATTATACGTTTCGTTTATATTTTTCACCGTTATGTCATCGGTTTTTAAACCGTCCTGTTTATTTTTCTCTATGAAACTCCATGAATCACCCAACTCGGGCCAATACTTGAAGCATTTAGTCATACCTTGCTCTACTAATGGGGTCACCATCACGATTATCACTACATCATTGCCTTGGTTCTCCAGCTCGTCAAAGCACATTGACCAAAAATGGTTGGTTGTATTTTCTAATGGACCTTGACAAGCAATGTATTTATTAGTTTTCAAGCCCCTTGGTAATTTCAATGATATATAAGATGCATTGATATAGTCTGAGTACATTTCATCCTCAATTACGGATAGTTTAACTCTTGATTCGTTCCATGGAGAAACATTTGCATATCTATTTCTACTTCTATTGCTTCTTGCCATTGCAGCGGTTAAAGACCACTTTGAGTTTTTTGGATCGTTTAAGCCTTCGACTATTCTTTCAGACTCGACATCATTTAGTTCTTGGAATTTTTCTCGTTGTTGCAAACTTGAAACACTGAATAAATCTGGAGTTGTATTTGTAGAATTATTTGATACTGCAGCTGTAGTTGATGATGAAGAAGATTTTGAAGCTGAGCTTTTGTTATTGCTGGATGCTAGCGATGTTATGCTATTCAATGATAAGGTTGGTTTCTTGAATAAATTCATACTGTAATTGATTTTCTATAGATTTACCGAAGCAATCAGTAGGAAATAATACACAGCAAAAAATAAAAAATAAACGGCGTGCGATGCGGTTGCAATCGATACGAAGTGTTAGATATACCAAGTTCGACCCACTTTGTATCTCTGTAATTCTGTAATTAGAGATAAAGCTTCAGCTTGGTGTGGTCAGTGCTTGAATTGCATTTCGGCTAATGTTGTATCTTATAAATACATCTTTACAATCAGAAACACCGTCTCTCACTGGGCTCAAATCTGAAACATCGCATTTTGTTTATTATGGAATTATTATAATTTACAATCCTATTTGTTAGAAGTAAAACGTCACATATTGCTGTCTCACCAATTCTTTTGTTTCGATGTTTTAAACAAATTTGCAGCTAAAATTTTTATAATTAGACAACTGCACTAAAGTGGAAAGTCATGTTTTAAACACGCCTAAGTTTGTCTACAATAGAATTTTAAGGATCAAGGACTCAAAATAATAAGAACCTATTTGTAATGGATTTTCTTTGGTAGACTAGTAATTTTTAATGCATACATGAAAATAAAATTTGAAATATCTACATTGATCTAAAAATAAGCTTACAATTATCAACCTGGTATATTGTAGTCAGCTGTCATGATCAATCAATATTTGAACATCAAATTGTTCATAAACCTAACGCAAGAATTATTTTATAAGACCCTCGGTTAATTAACAGTATTGATATAAAAGCTTCGTTCAAGAATGACGAGGTAATAGTCTATGAACTGGTAGTTTAAGACTCATTTCCTCGAGTGTTGTCTATATTTAATTTAATCATTAAAATTGTAAATTCCACAACTCAAGGTAATTGCCGATTATACTATAAGCATCACTAATCAAGTAATGAACCTCTAATTCACTAAATTCACTGTTGAATATTTTGCAGCCTAAAAATACTTACCTAATATCTTACATAATAATATTTAGATAAAGAACAGAAAAATTGTGAGTGTCATATAAAAAGAAATTAAAAGGAGGCAATTACTACTAAGCCGGATCACTCAACTTAAAACATCGATACAACTTAATAACCAATCAATCCATACATGAGTGGCCATCCAAATCCAACTACCTCGGTCAAATTAGTATTGCTTGGTGAAGCAGCCGTGGGTAAATCCTCTTTAGTTTTGAGATTTGTGTCTAATGATTTTCAGGAAAACAAGGAACCTACTATAGGAGCAGCATTTTTGACTCAAAAGTGTACAATTAATGATAAAACCATAAAGTATGAAATCTGGGACACCGCAGGGCAAGAAAGGTTTGCTTCGTTAGCCCCGATGTATTATAGAAATGCACAAGCAGCAATCGTTGTTTACGACATAACCAAGCCTGCAAGTTTTATAAAAGCTAGACACTGGGTAAAAGAGTTGCACGAGCAAGCCAATAAGGACATCACAATAGCTTTGGTGGGTAATAAGTATGATTTGGTAGAGGAAGACTCAGAAAATCAACAAGACGAAGATGCAGATAATAACAATTTAAGAAAAGTTAGCTTTGAGGAGGGACAAGCATTGGCAGATGAAGAAAATTTGTTGTTTTTTGAGACCAGTGCCAAAACCAACCATAATATAAGTGAAGTTTTCATAGCTATAGGAGAGAAAATTCCCATCAACAAAACCAGTGATAATGTAGGCGGAATTGAAAATAGAGGAGATGGTAGAATTGACTTGTCCAATGCCGCGGCACCAGCTAGATCCAATACATGTTGTTAATTTATAGTTTTAACTTTTATACTGATTGAAATGTAGAAATATTTTTTTCTGTTGCACTTGTTTGACCATAATGACAAAACTAAGAGTTGCTTATGTTCCGGAGCATTTCTCCACACCATTGTTTCTCGCTGAAAAACACGGCTTTTATCAGGATTTGGGTTTGAGTGTTGAGTTTGTTCCTGTCAAAGAAGGCAGTGGAAGATTGATCCAATTGTTGAATGAAGATGAAATTGACATTGCAATCGGTTTGACTGAGGCTTTTGTAGCTAATATTGGTAATGGTAATGACAAGATTAAGTTGTTGAATACTTATGTGTTGTCTCCATTGTTATGGTCAATCAGTACAGGTTTCAATCGAGACGAATTGACGTCAAAACAAAGCTTAAATGAAAATTCCAAAGTTGGGATCAGTAGATATGGATCTGGGTCGTATATAATGAGTTTTGTATTGGCTCAATCGTTGGGAAAATCGGGTTTTACAAACTTTAAAGAATTGTCCAATTTTTTGAACTTAAGAAACTCAGTTAATGATTCAACATCTGATTTTTTCATGTGGGAATACTTTACCAGTAAAAAGTACTATGATAATAAAGAGATTAAAAAAATAGGTGATATATATACACCTTGGCCTTCCTGGGTCATCACAAGCACTTCAAAGATCTACGACACCAACGCAAATGATTTGAAGAAGTTTACTAAAGCTGTAAGTAAAGGCATTGAGTATTTCAATAATAATTATGACGAATCGATCAAATATATTCATACTAATTTCGATTATTCCAAAGAAGACGCTGAAGAATGGATAAAAACGGTTAAATTTAACAGCAACTTAGGAAGCACAGGTTTGAATTATGAAGAGATTGTTGGCAAAACAGCAGAGATATTGAAAGTTGCTGGTGTATTGAAAGACGCAGATCAATTGATTGAAGAGAGATTGAAAAATCATGTAGTAGTGTGGAATCGCTAACTAATTTAGTGCGATAAATCAGTTATTATTCCCCAATGGCTAGATGAGGTATTTGGTAATTACACGCCATTATCAGTTATTTGTGTG
>JAKTVI010000050.1:0-64174 GCA_030557115.1 Insectozyma chauliodis | reverse complement strand
TTTTTTTTTTTTTTTTTTTTTTTTTTTTTTTTTTTTTTTTTTTTTTTTTTTTTTTTTTTCTTTTTTTTTTTTATTTTTTTTTTTATTTTTTTTTTTTTTTTTTTTTTTTTTTATTTTAATATAAATTGTTATTTTGCTCTTTTTTTCTCTTTTGAAATTTTTTTTTTTTTTTTTTTTTTTTAATTTAATTTTAAATTTATATTTTTGTTTTTATTTCCATTTAATTTTTTATTTTGTATTTTTATTTCATTTCTATTGTCGTGTCATTTCCATTCTGCGACTTTGTCCTACAATGCTAGCAATGGATAATATTAATATTGATGATCAACTATTACCTCGCTCCCCATCCTCAGGAGAAAAACATCATTTGGATCATGATTCAAGCATTGACTCAAAGAAAGTTAAATACAATCAAAATGGAACAGAAGAAGATTCACAGCCAATAGATGACGAATTGAAAAAACTTCAAAACCAACAACAAGATTCAAAAGTACAGCAAGAGTCTAATCATGAACCTGAGCCTACACAAGAAGAATCAAAGCCAGAGGTGGAACAATCTCAAGACCCAAAAGATCCAATTCCAGTACAACAACAAGAACCAGCACCAAAGCCAGAAATTCCTATAATCACATCACAAAATCCTATATTGGAATTTCAAAAAAAATATATAAATAATAGCATTAAGAATATTAAAAGAATGAAAGACTCAAAACCTTTTATTTACCCTGTGGATATAGTCAAGTTGAATGTTCCTTTTTATTATAACGTGATACATTCTCCAATGGATCTTGGTACAATAGAATTGAAATTGAGTAAAGATTGTTATTCTGCTCCTCAGGAAGTTATAGATGATTTCAATTTGATGGTTTCAAATTGTTTGAAATTCAATGGAGAAAATTCAGGTATATCGAAGATGGCAACAAATATACAAGCTGTATTTGAGAAAAATATGTTGAATATTCCAACATCACCAGAAACAAAAAGAAAAGTTGAGACCGATTCAGTTGCTAGTGCAAGACCAAGAAGGTCCATTATTCCACCCAAATCCAAAGACATCAATTATAACAATGATAACAAACCAAAATCTAAACAAGCAAGAGAAGGCTTGAAATATAGTAATCAGATATTGAAAGAATTGATTGGTAAAAAACATCAAGCTTATAATTTTGTGTTTTTGGAACCAGTTAGTAAAGAATTGTATCCTGGATATTATGAAGTAATCAAAGACCCAATAGATTTGGGATCCATAAGCTCCAAATTTGCTAATAATCAATACCAAGATGATTCTGAATTTTACCTGGATATGCAGTTATTATTTAAAAACTGTTATACGTTTAATCCTGAAGGTACCGATGTTAATATTTTGGGTCATCGTTTGGAAAATACTTTTAATAAATTATGGTCGCAAAAACCAGAACCAACAGCAGAAAGTGAATATGAATCATCATCTGAAGAAGAAGATATAAATGAAGATATGTTGAGTGATATTCCTGCGATCAAGTTCTTGGAAAATCAATTAATAAGGATGAAGAAAGAATTGGATGAACTTAAAAAGGAACATTTGAAGAAATTAAAAGATCAACAAGCAGCAAGAAGAAAAAAGAAGAGTAAGAGAAAAGGTGGTAAGAGAAAATCTGTATCTAAATCGAAATCAACACCTCCAGCCAATCAACCTGTGCCACAACCACAAGAACAAAAACCATCAGAACCCCAACCAGTAGTCACATACGAAATGAAGAAACAAGTGAGTGAAGTAGTACCTACATTATCTGATAAAAAATTGAATTCATTGATAAAAATCATTCAAAATGATATAAGCATTTCCAATGAGGAAGAAGTAGAATTAGATATGGATATGTTGGGAGATTCAACAGTTCTTAAATTATACGACTTTTTATTTGGGAAAAGTAGCAGTAAATCATCAAAGAAAAAGACTGGCGCTATGATTGATCAAGCCGATGCACTTAGGTCTCAATTGGCGCTATTTGATGATGAACAACAATCACAAGCCAACATCATGCCAATTGGGAATGATGATTCTTCAGAAGACGAGCAAAGCTCTGAATCGTCGGAAGAAGAATAGAAAAGTACATAGTCTAGTAAAAACAATAAAAAGTTAACAGAAAAACAAAATAAAAAAAAATCAATTGTAGTAACAACTTTTCTATGAGTCGCCATAAAGAGTCCACTTCGGAATCAGAAGCAAGAAACACATCCAAAGATTCAACCAAAGCATCTCAGAAACTAAAAAACCAATTAGCTCAACAACAACAACAACAATATTTGTCCAAACACATCAATTCAAATGGCAAGAGTGATTTACCAGCATTGGACCCATTAGATTTTGGCAAATTCAACGATTCCATACTACTCAAATACGCAGACCGATACAAGTTCAACATCAACACTTTTGAAACATTAAACAGTGACATTCTAAATAGTGAGATTGGTAAGAAGACACATTGCAAAAAGAGGAAATACGACGGTGCCCAGGACGAGTTGAACGTCAAACCGTCCAAAGCTGAGTTTGCGTCGTCGGTGAAGAACCACTTCTTGGGTTTACCAGTGAAGGAGAATGATATAATCACGGGGTTTCTATATAAGGTCAAACACCAGGACCAGGAGTTTAAACTTCTGTTTCAATAAATAGCCATTTTTCTCCCTCTGTAAAAAATGCGAGCAGAAGAAAAACAAAAAAAAAAAAAAAACTCCCACACTTGATAATTTATCAGTCTTTCCATGGATTCGTCAACTGTATTATTCATATTCACAATAGTCATAGCATTCGTCTTTTTGAGATGGTTTATAACTCCAATCCCCAGTGAGTTGGACACTCCTGAAACGTCTGGCTCTCCCGTGTCCACGTCGTCAGCAAACACATCTACTAGAAATAGAAGACCCGTCACGTCGTCAATGATTGAAGTCGTACAGACTATAGCTCCATCTTTGACTGTTGAACAGATCAGATACGACTTGGAATCTACGGGATCGGTGGAGGTGACGATTAATAGGTACATGGAAAACAACACCTTACCATTCCCACCAGACTACACCCCTCCGACGACCCAAGAAAAGCCTAAACTGTCCTCAGGGTCGAAAATCAACTTGTTTGAGAAATACAATATTGATTTATTGAATCCGAAACCTCAAGAATCAAGTTTCCATCAAAAGAGACAAGATATGATCATCAACGCTAGGAAAAGATTAGAGAAATAAAACCGGCATATACTTAAAATATGACTACTTATTTATTGTGTATATATCTCTCCTAATAAATTATCATCTAGTTTGATACTTGAACAGAACCCGTCCGTCGAACAAACTATGATTCTTGAATCATCGACCCATTTTAAATCAGTGATTGAGCTGTAATGTAGGTTCGATATCGATCCTATTACTTGGAAATCCTCCGTGGAGTATATTATGACTGAATCTAGTGTCGCCACAGCAAAATACATCTTGTATGCCAAGTTCAACTTACCGGGACTCGCTTTGTATTTCTCAGGATTGAATGCCACTGCAATGGTAGGTTTATTGAACCCCTTGAGTTTGAACACGGGCGACTTGTTCAAACTGCCCCTCGTGTAGACCCACACTGTTTCTTCGTCGTTTTCCAACCCAGCAGGAGTCACCAACAAACACCCGTCGGGCGAGAAACTCAACCTCCGGAAAAACGACTGCAACGTCTCCGAATGGTACAAGGTCTGGTTTTGGAAGCGTTGGAATTTTTGTAAGTGGATAAAGTTCCTGTACACGCACACACTTCGGTCGGAGGACTGTGTGACCAAGTATTCGCCAAGTGGGTCCCAATGTATCCCCTGTATATAATGTGTGTGGTCTGTGAAGGAATGGATCAAGTCCCAACTGGTTTCATTGCTCTTGTACACACGCAACACATTATCCATCGACCCCGCCGCGAGGTACCCCCCACACGGCGACCAGCAAATGTCCATAATCTCCAGCGTGCTCGACCGAACCGTGTGCACCACTTTCCAACTCTCAACATCGTCGAATTCCTGTTCATTCTCAATGTCCTCAATGACCGTGTCTGACTTCACCCAGAACAAAATTGTCCCGTCGTCGCCAGCAGACGCAATGGCATCACCAGCGGGACTGAACCGCACCGCATTGACGGCCTGGTTATGTTTGTGCAACGTGGATAAGTACTCCACTGACAGTTGTGGGTCCAATTTCCACGCTCGTATGTTGTTGTCCCCTCCGCCAGTCACCAACTTGTCCAGATACGTGTCTACCGAATATATCGGCTGGTTATCATTATGCCAATGGATCGTTATAGCATTGGCTTCCATAGAAGAGTGGGTTTACTTACTCGTTTTTTTTTTTGTTTCTCATTTCTACGCGTGTAATATTTTCTGTACATTATTTCATTACATTGACATAATTCCTACGTCCTGCTCTTTTCGGTTTCCTGCTGCTAGTTTCCGACATCGACAACAAATCGTCCAACCCTGCATTGGCCAAGTTGCTTGGTTTGGGCTTTGGTTTCGGCTTCAACGACGGCGGTGGTGGTGGCAGATTGTCTTTTGATTCATCGTTTGTCGCTGCTGCTGATGGTGGTGCTGGTGTGGACGCGGGTGTAGACTCTGCTTTCGGAACTGGTCTAGGTACTGCTGGTTTCGGAACTGCTGTAGGTTTCTTCATACTTGGTGGCGGTGGTGGAGCAACACTGGCTTGTAATTGTTCTTCAATTGGTTTTGTCCTGTCCAACCATCTCTTATGCTTTTCATCGTAGTAAAACGGATTGACTTTTTCTCCCAACTTAGCACGTATTGGTTTCGGTTTACCATCATCTTTTTTGAACAAATTGAACCAACCTTCTTTTTGCTTCAACGGAACTTCCTTCACTGGCTCTTGTTTCTTCTTTGTCTCCACTTTTTCCTTTTCATCTTCATCTTCTTCATCTTCTTCTGCAATAGGAACATAATCACGTACAGTGTCATCCCGCACTTCGTATTGTTGATATAATGCACTTTGTTGTGATTGAGATAATCTCGATGAGTACAAATGTGGATGGCCCCCAAAGACGGAATTAGCCCTCGTTGTAGATTCCGGTGACCCAGGAATCGGAAATCCATCGAGCTGATTATTAGACTCGAGATTCAACATCAACGGTCTTGATTGTGGAGTCTCCATCATGGAATTATCAAAACTGTCATCGACATTGGGAATATTCTTCATGGGTTGACGTTGATAAAATGGTTCTGCAACATCATTTTGAAAATTCTTTGACTCTAATGGTTCTACAACATCGTTTGCGAAATTCTTAACCAACGGAATACTAGATTCTAATGGTTCATCTTGTACTGGTGAACTTTCTATATTCGGACCGTATTTGTTTCTCCTTGGTTTCGTCTTCACTGAGATATTGGGAGCATACGGATTGAATGATTTTTTCTTCTTCAAAACTGGTGGTGGTGGTGGTGGTGGTGGTGCTCTTACTGGGTCCGATGTGATAGGCTCCGCTTTTGATGATTCGTTGAATGCTGGCTCCAAAGTTTCATTAATCGTTTTAGGAATTCTTTCTTCTTCACTAATCACACTTGAAATTGATTGTTGTTTCATATGGGATCCTAATGATGATGTTGAATTGTTCGCATTCATGTACTTCATACTGCCACCAGCTAGATTAGTCTGAGAAGTGTTGAAAGTGCTTTGTTGATGCTGATACGGTGATCTTCCAACTTTACTCATTGGTGAATATTTATCCGAGTTGTACGAGACCAATGGCGGTGGGATTTTCGGTGTACCACTGCCCAAAGTCAAATCTAATTGTGACGCGTTTCTACTTACAGATGGACTGAACTTGCTAAATACCCCATTTTCATTCTTGACCTTTGGCTTTTGCTCATCGCCAGCTATGAATTTATCAATCTGGCCCCATATTTTATCAAGATTCACTTTACTTTTACCGAACCATGTGCTTTGATCAGTCGATCCGCATTCACTCAACCGAACTATCAAGTTTTGGAAATCGCAAATCAAACTTGGTGTAACAAATGGCGATTTACCCAAAGTCTTGATGTTTGTGTTTATAAAATCGATATATTTCTGTGATTCATTAATAAACCCATAGTCAGCTAATACACCAGCATGTTTCAATTTCACTGGTAATAAATGAGGAAACGAAGATCCAGTCAAATATTCATACACTTGAGTATACATTGAACTTGATGTAATAGCCATGAAATTATTTTGTTGATTAAACAACGAACCAGATAATATAAATGAAATCTCAGAACCTAAGGAATTGTTTTGTGATTGTAGAAACTTACCAAACTCAATTAAAAACTTTTCATGATGTCCATTTATCAACACAGATGATATGATTTCTTTCCAATTAGTATTTGCATACTCTCCTTCAATTTTCAAATCAGTAATCACACTTTCCACATTACCAGAAATCACCTTCAATATCAACGGCATGATATGCGAAACTTTATTATTCAATTTTGAAAATGGAAATGTACTTCTTGCATATTCAGATGCTACTTTTGAAAATCTCTCCGGCCCCGAAAGTGCTAAAGCTAGAGCCCAATCGCCTTTGCTAATTGCAAATTCCAATGCTTTTTCAATATTACCAGCTTGAACCAATGAAAATATCGTGTTTATCCCCGCATTGTCCAACTTGTAACTATTGGTGGTACCACCAATCAAATCGTGTCCGAGATTGATGTTGGGATTCAATATTGAACACACATTTTTAATCAATTCCTTGTTTTTCAAATCACCATCAAATTTCACAAGTTCCAAAATAATGTCATTCAATAATAAATCATCAAGTTTGTTATTTGTTTTCAAATAGTTAGATGTCGATTCAAACCAACTTATCAAATCCTTCTTTTTGGTCTTGCTTTTTATCAACGGGCCTGGGAAAGTGCCATACAATTCCGAATCTTTGAATAAAATGGGTTCGACTTTGACCACTGGAGAACCATAAGTTTTATTGGGTACAACTATCGCAACGTTTTGGCCAATTGTCCAATTGAACACCGGGAACTGTCTGTGGTTTAGTTCCTCAGGATTGGTAATTTTCGGCGCTGTTTTGTAGATATTTTTTTGATGTTTCGAATTCGAATATCCTCTGAGTTTCCCCGGTGGCGGCACGACATGGCTAGGTGGAGATGGATTGTTTGGCACTGGGTTTAATGCAGGCGCGTATGGGTTATTACCCTTACCTCCAACTAAAGAGCCTGCTCTCGAATGAGATTTCTGAGCATTGCTTTGATTCTGAGGCGCGTAAGGTCCTGCGTTTGGCACGTATGGACTTGCTGATGATGGCACGTTTGGAACTTTGGTATTCACTACTGGTTTGACCGCAGGAAATGGTACCAACGATGGACTGGTTGTGTTTCCTTGCTGTGGTGCAGGTAATGGGTAATTAGTCGAAGGTTTAGCAATACCACTGTGTCCAATATTTGGCACATGTTGTTGAAATATTGGTGATGTCCCCGATTTTGGTTGATAAGGATTTACTACAGGTTTCTTCGATGGTACTGGTTTTGGTTGAGGTACCACGGGAGAACTACTTTGAACCAAAGGTGATTTAACAGCTGTTTTGACTGGTGCCGCAGTTCTTGCTAAACGACTTGGTTTTGGTATCTCGTCTCCTGGATATTCTTCAAAAAATGCTTGCTTTTTGGCTGGTGCTTGATTCTGTTGTGTTGTTGCAGTTGGAAGCAGTGGTGGTTTTGAATCCAAACCATTCGAAAGTATAGCCGTCGAGTTTGTTGTAGAAGGTGCATATTTGTTTGATTTAGGTCTTGATGCAGGTTTAATTTTTGTAACCACCAAGTCATCTGGAAAGTCATATGCATCATTTCTCTTTTTAGATTCTTGTAAGTTTTTAGCAAAGTCTGCTTTCGATGTTATCACAGGCGGTTTGGCATCCGGTATATATGAATGATGCTTAGGTGCTTCTTCTTCTTGTAAAACTTCTATTTCATCTTCTAAAAATTCCTCATCTAAAAGCAAATCATCATCTAAATCTAAATCAAGTGCAGCCAACTTGTCGGTCAAAGATTCGGTCAAATCTGATTTTTTAAGCTCTTTGTTTTCATCTTGCGTTAGCTGGTCAAGAAAATCACCATCGTCACCAAATAGTTCGTTCATTTCATCCTCAGTTTTGTGATCTTGGCTCAAAATATCACCCTCGTTTTCTTGGACTTTGGTTTCAGTCAATAAATCCTTCAAAAAGTCTTGCTCGTTATTGTCGTCCTGTTCCGTCTGAGACAATGGTATGTAATCAAACAATTGTTCTTGTCCAACATTTTGCTGTTCAGTATTTTGAAAAAAGCCATTGTTTTGGATGCCATTGATAGATTCTGAATTTTTCTCCTCTTGTTCTATAAAATTCGGTATTATATTGTTCTGTTCATGCACTTGATATTCGTCTGCATTTGATGCTGCGTCCAACTCATTTGAAAAATCATTGTGTTCGTATTGATTAAAATCTTCTTCATATACGTGATCATTGTGTTCGTGATTTCCTGGTTGTAGATTCTGTGATTGAAACTCCTGTGGATGAATTTCTTGTTGATGCTGATTGAAAACGTCCTTTGTTTCATCCAATGAAACATTGTTTTCTAGACTTGAGTCATTGTATAAATTTTGATAGGGTTGATGTTCGTAATGGTTCAATTGATAATCATTCTGGTATAATTGATGATCATTTTGGTACAATTCTTGATCATTTTGATGCGACTGTTGATCATTTTGATACAAATGTTTATCCTCTTGGTCGATGTACTCATTGAAAAAGTCATTTTCGTCTCCACCTTCATCATTGTTAGATAATTGACTAATCAGCTGCTGATTGTGTGACAAATCATTCTGTTGTTGGGGCTCCTCATTTGCGCCATTCAAACTAAACTGTTCGGAGCTAAACAAATCATCAATAGAATTGGATCTGCCGTGATTTCCGTCCACTTTCAGATCCTCGAAAAAAGACATTTCAGTGGGATCACTCGATTGAAAAAAATCGTTCTTTTCTGTAAACGTTGTGTTGTAAAAAATTAATGCGATTGTTGGAATATTCTCAGCCCATGAATCCACACACCAATACTTATCTTTTGAACACAATATATTTATATATCAACTGTTTCTACAAGAAACCCAAGAACTAATAACTGGATTTTCATGTTCTTTTATGCCAATAGATTATCGAATCACCATTTATTTTTGTTTACAGCTAATTTGCATTTTTTTGCAAAGTTGTTCCAACTAACAATTAAATTTTTTTTAACGCATATATTAATTTGCAGCCATGCCAAATTGTGATTCTGTTTACCGGACTATTGTAGTTATTTTACGTATGACCCATGCTAAGACAAATTAAGACAATTGAAACATAAAAGCCAAAATTATCTTCCTTGTCCAACACATACAACCCGCCCAACCACGAATAACAACTACAAAGTAAATAAAAGAAGATCAGATGCAACATCTGATGAGACCAAACGGAAAGAAAAATGGAAGAACATAAGCAATGAAAGCCAACGTAGGTTTTCGACACAGTAATTATATACCGCATAAATGAAAACAGAGAGGTTTGTTACAAAATCTTTCTTAATGAGTTTCTACAAATAATTTGTGTAAGTTGAATATTGCGATAAGCAACCGGAAAGTAAATCAGCCAATAATTAGGAGAACAACCATTATTTTCACGTAATTCCGAACATTTCCGTTGTTTTCGAGAGCATGTTTGGTAATTACGGCAAAATTATATTCAAGATTGTAAAAAACCCTTGACTCGTATTACGAAGGACGATTTATTCAATCTCAGGCAAATTTATTTTTTTTTTAATTAAATGGTTTTGCTCAAGTATTTAAAGCCTGTGGTTTTCTATTTTACCGTTTCGCTTGGTGTCGTCAACTTGCATACTATTTACTTTTGTCAATGTGTGTGACCTAAAACAAATGAAAATCACAGTGCAATAAAAGACTTTATCTTACTCTGAAATAGAATTTGTCAATACCAAGTACAAACAAGTCTAGCCAATCATAAAATCCACTATATACCTTATTTCTATATTTGAGCAACCGAGAACATTGCATTCCATATATCATGGAATCTCTAGAAACAAACGATTTTAATTTGCTTTGTAGTAGAGTAAGTGCTTTCCAAACAAGTTAAAAAGTTGATATCACTCAATTCAAAAGCTTAAATCGTAAGCATTTTTTTTTTATTTTACATTGATGATGAGACTTATGATACCGAGCTATCTAGCAAGCTCAAATAAAGAAGTAACTCTCAGTGGCTTGTCCTTTAGTGGCTTGCCCTTTACCATTTGCTTCGTCGTTAATTGTAGAATTTAGACCTTTTACAATATTGACTCAAATAAACCAGCAAAAAAAAAAAAAACAGACAATTTTTAGAACATCAGAATTTTGGAGGTTCAAATTACCTTGTGGAAACCAAGTAATCGCATTCCCACATCATAAATACATGAAGAGAATCAAATGAAAAACAAGCGTAGAATTTTCGATTTCTACTATTGTGAATAAAAGCTATAGTCAATTCTTTAGCAAATTAAAAATACTCTTTTCTTTTCATCTTTCAAAGTTAGGTCAAAGGTACAATATTAATGACAAGGCTACTTAGGTTTTTGATAAAGGTGTGTTTTTAGTTGGATTGCGACCCTTACTCAACGAAACTAATATTAGGCTTATCTGGAAACCAAGAATTTTTTGACAGAATGCAGTGATGATCTCAAGTCACGATAAGAAGGAGATCTGCTGGCAATCCAAAATTATCTGGACACAGAATTTGTTTTGTGTGCTACTGATACGCGTCAATTAATTAACCACTGACACGACAAAACACTGTTTAAATTTTTGTAAGATACCTCTACAATTTAAACAGGAACACACAATCTTGATTGTATGTCCAAATGGTTGGATTCTAAACTGAGATCCATTTCCAAAAGAACAAGACTATGCTGCTACTTTAGTTTATCTCCGCCTCTCAAAGCTCAGATAAGTCGCTTTACAATAAGATGATGATGTTTACCCCTAAAACATCCGTAGCTAGCACAAAACTGAACTAGTGTTTCTGCATGTAATAAATTATAAAATTGTTGGACTTGGACATTAAACATTGAAGCCTTCTCTGTTTATGGCCACCGTTCTCCTCATAGTCGCCTTCAAATTACATAGCTGGAAGAATGGTTCATTTCCGGAGTGTAGAGTTAGCTTTTATTGATAATGAAAGTCAAGTTCATTTAGTTGTTGCATGATGCAATGGTTTAAAAAAAGCAGCAATATACTTTCATGTTAGATTCGTTCCATGGCTTTAAATTTAGCACAAGGCAATTTTAAGATTTCAACAGTTTTCATTACAAACAATAAGTAAAAACACCAAGTAAGTTGTGATCTAAAACCCGGAAGTGCAAATATCTTTTTTTGTGTAAGCATATAACAATCGGATTTTGAGCTTTTGATGTCGCGTTCAAGAGAGTATTGAATAACTACCCATGTTTATGAAGTTGTTCACCCAAACAAAAACACTATTTATATAAGTTTTTCATAACTGATTCATTAATATTGCCGATCATTAATGGTAAGTTTATTATTTTTAAAACTAAATTTCTTACCTAAAGCCTTTTGTAAAAAAAAAGTAAACTCATGAATTAAACAAATTATTAGCCTTGCCTAATGGGTTGTCATTTTTTCTGCCTTGCGCATATTAACCATTCTACGTTTGTATGTACTGCGCATGCCTCGAGCATGTACTTCTTCGTATAGAAATGGCCATTACATAATTACCTCTACATATACATAAATACTTGAACATAATTTGATATTTTTCATTTGCTAACCCAAAATAAATTAAACGGAAAATAAAAAATAAAATAAAAAAAATATAAAAAATAAAAATAAAAATAAGAAAAAAAAAAAAAAAGTTTAAATATTTCAACTTACGCTGACACATTGTACACCTACACCCAACCAACCCCACCATCTGCCATTTTTCTTACATCGCACACTTTCCACTTTATCAACCTCATTTACTTGTTTCCATATTAAACTGTGTGACTCACCACCTTTTCCCACACAACGTTAAATCACTGTTCTTTGTCTTATCTGCAACTTCCACTGATTTCCTTATCTATTCAAATTTGTCATCGTCAAAATTTACGACTATTTTTTCTCAGCTTTTGCACTTAGTCATTCAGATACCCACAACCATCATTCCTTTTAAGACATGGCGAACGCCCACCATCGTGACAACTCTTGTATTTACAAGAGTTCATTGAAGCCGGATAATAGGCGACACGAACTCAAGCTTGATGTTTCGACTAATCCTGATACTCCATCCCAACATTCCTCCATCCAAACATTGAACTCGATATTAGATCCACCTTTACACATTCAAGATAACAATGGTCTAAAGTTTGAAAAAATCACTCAACTTCCTACCCCAGTTTTGAACAATGGTTCTTTTGCAAATTATAGTCATCAACAGCCGTCGCTATTGTCCTCTCCACCTAGAGAGTTGGAAATCTCAAAAGTAAGATTAACAAATTCACCAAGAGTGGTTTCAGAGTATAAGCCTTTGGGAAGAGGCAATAGCTTAAATTCGAAATCGAACAACAGGCGTTTTATGTCGAATCCAACAGATTTAAGCTCGTCTCTGAATATCTCACTAGAGACATCTTACAATAAAGAAAGCCCAATTACTCCATCCAGCTCACCTTTTCTATCACAATCGTCGAAATTCCAATCAGAATATTACAGTGAGAAATTGGGATGCCTGTTTCAATTTGTTAAAGAGATTGGCCATGGAAATTTCAGCAATGTTATTTTAGCAAAAGTACCTACATATGATGTTGAAGAAGAAGATAACTTTGTTGCTATCAAAGTGATTTCGATCCCAACAGAATCAAAGAATCAGGTTTATAATTTCAAATCATTCATAAAAAGAGAATTAAACATTTTATATCATTTATCAAATCACCCTTGTATCACCAAATTACTAGATTACAGGATAACCCTTAATATAACAGACGACGAAATAAAAAATGATTTGATTGAAAATGACGGTGCTTCAGACTCCGAAATAGGAAATCCTGACAATAAGCAATACGTATTTTTGAATTATTGTCAAGGGGGGAACTTACTAGCTTTTTTATTACAAAACCAACAATCCACATTACTTTATTGGTCATATATAAAAAGGATCGTTTCCGAATTGATCATTACGGTGAGTTATTTGCATAAAATCAATATTGTCCATCGAGATATTAAATTAGAAAATGTATTGCTACTTTACACTCCTGAACAGGTTGATTATATATACAATAATCATCAGACTAATGAGACTCCATTTATCAACTTGAGTGATTTTGGTTTATCTAAGAAATTGACACTGCCGAATCAAAAGTTATCAACGAGATGTGGCTCACAGGATTACATAGCTCCTGAAATACTAATGGGTCTAGAGTATGATGGCAAATTGACAGATTCCTGGGCAGTTGGAATTTTAATTTACTCGATATTAGAAAACAAGTTACCGTTTGACCAACCACCCACCACTCCTAAACCTCAAACAGAATCTTCAAGAATCAGTCCTAGTGTCTTACAAAGAAGACGACTGAGAAAAGTTAGTCCAGCGCATAGAATAGCGATGATTGATTGGACCTGGATAACTTTGAATGATAAAATTGAAAACGAACAAAATCTAGAGATTAAAAATGTAATGATCGATTTAAAACAATTGGTTGATTTGTTGTTGGTCAGAAAGAACGAGAGGTATACAGTAGAGAAATTGTTGGAAAAGTTCAGTTGGTTAACTGAAGATATACCGATGTTTATAAAAGGTTTGTAATATTAATGTTAGAGTAAAGTCTTTATATACTCTTTTGTGACATTGCTTGCGACACAGGGGAATTTTTTTTTTTTTTTTTTTTTTCTTTTTTTGTCTGTTTTTCTGTTGTATTTTTTTCAAGTCTGACAAACCTCATACCGTTCGAAAGTTATCATGAATGATAATAATGGTTCAGTATCGAATGGTAATACAGTACTACCTAATATAGCCCACATAACCACCAACATAATACCCTTATCCAATATCATAAAGTTTTACACCAACGATGCATTCAAACAATTGATCACCATTATAGAGAATTTGTCATTAAGTAGTGAAACAGAATCAGATATTAAGAGAAAGAAACATTTTCTAGATGTGATTATAGAATTGCGTTCTGAATTTGTCAAGATTTACACGTTATGCAAGTGGGCCCAAGTATCTAAAGATGTTCTGAAGTTCATTGATTTATTAAATTGGTTTCGTTTACAAGAGTTCAATTTCGAGCAGCTATTGTTCCAGCTACAGCAATTAAATAATTATGGCGGAGCCAAATTGCCAAATAGTGATATAATAACTGCTCTTGAAGTGTTTTATAACAAGAGACCAAAACTACCATCGTACAATTATTTAAAACAACCGGATATATCACCTAAAAAGACTCTAGAAGTATTGAAAGATTTGAATCTAACATTGTTGACTAGATTCGCGTTGATGGATGATATACCGAGTAGATTTGATTATGAAATCAAGGATGGAAGAGCATACATTACTGTTAATAATGAATTCCAGGTCAGTATAACGGTGGGCAATGAATTGATCATTGATGATAAAGACCCCAAGGACTATCAGAAATCACCATTCTATTTTATTGATTTCAATTTTCTATTTGGTATCAATCCTGACACAAATTTAATAACTTATAAAGATGAAAAAGTAACGACCAAATTACCGGAACAATCGCATAAAAATTTGGAAAAGATATCAAATCAAGTTTTGTTATCCAATGGATTACAAGGATTGTATGATTTATTACACAAATATAGCATAAGTTTCAAATTGTATTTGATATCGAAACAATTTAAAGATTTATTGATAAACTCAAGGTGGAAAAACAATCTCGTGATAAATTATCAAACTGGGAAATCATTAATAGTTTTAAACTATTGGTCACTGTTTTATTTGTCTAAAAACTGGAGAAATTTTCTAGAACTTGGAATTGACTCCAAGTATAATTTGAATTATAGATGGTACAAGAATGGCACTTACGAAACCAACCTGGATTTGGAAGAGATTTTCAACCCCAATAACGATGTGACCACATTGAATGTGGAGACTATTCTTTCGGTGGTTGTGAATAAACATGCTGAGATTATCATGAAACAAATATATGATCAAGCCCTTGAAGTTTTCAACGATATTATATTAGTGAATTGTCATCAAATATTGATTAAACTATCGGTTAAAAAATCAACTGTATTTGCCATAAATCCATTGACTGGACATTTTTATTTCATCGACCCGACTCCAATTCAAAATCTAGTTACAAAGAAAATCAACTCACCAATCAACAAACAAATAATAGCAGAAGGCGATTTGATTGTGGTGGTTATTGAAAATTTGATACAATTGAAATTGGAAACTTTGAGTAAAGAAATAAATAATAAATTATTCACATCAGATTGGTTGAACAATACAATTATCAAACTCAATGATTTTGAAATCAGCAAGCTATATAATTTGAATTTGAAAAATTACAAAATACAATATTACCGGAAGAAGAACTGGCCGTCTTCGTGGTTTCTAATAAACATAATAAACGGGTTGACACCAAAGACTTGTTGGTGGGTAGCGAGAATAAAATCCATCCAAGGAGAATGGAAAATACAATGGGTACAAGAAATCAAATTTGAAAACGATCAACTGGAAATTGAATTATCTCAATTAGATTTTAACTTTTTTAATAATTTATCTACCCTATGCTCCAATATGATTATAGATCATATGATGCTAGAAGAACTACAAGAGAAAAAAGTCCAATTTATTCCATTAAAATCCGATGATATTTTGACCAAGTTCAATATCGAATTGAAAGAATCTGAAAAAGATGTCATTTATGAATCATTATACATGATTTACAATCATGATTTGCTACCTATACATAATTCCTCAACAAGTTTATTCTTAAAAATCAAATTAGTCAAGGGAAACAAGATGTTTATAAAGCTATTTGGGAATTTCAGAAATTTATCAGCTAAAATACCTTCTGAAGATATCAAGTTGGATGACGGAATTTTCGAAATTGAAGATTCAGTGTGTCTATTAAATGCCTCTGTGTATGAGTCCAACAAAAACATTCTTGATTCATTGTTTAACAATCTAAATAAATTGAATAAATTGATTAAACTTTTAGACCAATTGAATAAAAATAAGACCAATGTCATCAAGGTATCTATGAATGATATCTTGATTGAAATTATAAACACCAAATTATTGATTAGGTTACCCCAGTGCTCAACAAACTCAATTGAATTATCATCGAAGGAAGAAAATCTAGAAATACAATTATTATTAAAATATTTAAACCAATATCTAAACCAAACGAAGAATAACAACATCATTGGGATAATCAACTATTTAAACTTGTTCCAACCAATTTTGAAATCAGTGAAGGGAGTTGAGAATTTGATATTCAAATCGAATTTGAAATTAGCAAATGGGTTGAATAGAATCAACGTAGACACCATATTTGTCAATTTGAATTTATTCCAATTCAATTTTTACATTGCATCCAACGTCCCCAACACAAAGAAAATACAAAAAGACAAGATCATTGTTAAATTGTCATTCAAGCAGAATGTGTTTGAATCCAAGAGGAGAAATCATGTGAAAGTATCGTTCAAAGACAACTTGGTCAACGATAGAGGGAATGTTAAGTTTAAAAAATTGTTTGAGATTATGTTCAAGAACATCAATGAGCTTAAACGAAACTCAAACGATGAGTTGGTCAAGGATAATCTCGTGATCAAATTGAACTACGATTTCCTAGTCGGAGCCAACTTGATTGACGAATTGATGTTGGGAATCACAAAATCATTCATAAGCTACTTGAGTCTGACCAACTACATCCCATCACCAAATGCATAGTATATATATTAATATATAATATATATCAAAAGTTACATGAATCCTAAAACCTTTTTTAAAACTTTGTATTCCTGCGTCGTACAGCTGCTGATCTAGAATTATGTCTGATTCTGATGTCAACCTGCTTTGGAAAGTCGATGATTTTCTCAATCAATTGTTTCTCTAGGTTTATATATATTTATGTATCGAAAGTTACATGAACCCTTCTAGAACCCTTAATGCTTTTTCCAATCTTTGTATTCCTACATCGTACCGCTGTTGATCTAGAATCATGTCTGATGTCAACCTGCTTAGGAAAGTCGATGATTTTTTCAATCAATTGTTTCTCTTAGTTTATATATATTTATGTATCGAAAGTTACATGAACCCTTCTAGAACCCTTAATGCTTTTTCCAATCTTTGTATTCCTACATCGTACCGCTGCTGATCTAGAATCATGTCTGATGTCAACCTGCTTAATGAGTCGATGATTTTCTCAATCAATTGTTTCTCTTTGATGGGGATGTTCAATTGGTTAAACTCTTCTCCAATGACGGTACCATTCATACTCTCCAATAACGATATCAAAGTAGAGTAGCTAAACGGTTTCAACTCCGATGATCGTTTCTTAGTTTTCTTGGGATGCTTGGTTGCTTTCAACACGGATTTGGCTCGACTGGGCTGTACTGGCTCGTCGATATCGTAATAATCGTTATCATTCTCATTATAATTTTCACCTTCATCCTGTTGTTTGATTTCGAACGATTTAGATGCTTGTCTTGCCTTTTGTATAGAATCTTTTGAAGGTCTAGGTGGTAAGTTTGAAGATTGGCTTTGACTTCTGTTCTTGGGCAAAATGGTTGGAGTTGTATCGAAATCTTTGGATTTTATAGACGATGCGTCCAACATTAATTTATCTAAATCGTCACTAATCACACTCGACCGTTTCTCAATCATTGATTTTCGGTTCAAATTGGCCGGCGCTTTGCTCAATGTTGATGGTTCAATCATTGATTTGGGTCTGTTGGGGGATCGTGCAGGCACTGCACCTTCGATGTTGGTGTTGAATGATTTGTCAGGCAACAAGTCTGTAACTTGTCTTTTATCAGTTGGCAACTTGCCCATTATTATCGAACTTTCCTCTTCATAGTCAGAATTCTCATCGTGACTTTTTATGATATCATTGGTATCAATCAGTCTTTCATCGTCAGATTCAGGTTTCACATACCTCACTTTTGTACTATCTTGTCGATTCAATATTATTGGTATTGCCTCACTTTCGACTTTACCCGAGTATTGGGAAAATGACGATAAAACAGAACTTCTCTTTTGGTGAAAGTTGGAATGCACTGGTTCTATTGGTGATGGAGAAATATTCGAATCCAATTTGGACAATCTAATAGTTATTGGGGCCTGATGATTGATTGAGGAGTTGGACGACCCTGAATTCTGATTTGAAACTTTAGATTCTTCTGCTAACGACTCCACATCACTCAAATTACTCGGCGGTAAGCTTTCATTTGGAGATTGAAGAACTGAGGGTGTTGGTATATGTTCTAAAGCTGGTTTGTTTACTGGTTTGTGCGGGTGGATCTCGAAAGAGGATGAAGACATGACGATAAAGAATTGAAAAGTTAAAGATGAATGAAAATCAAGTAATTTAGCTTGAGTGTTTACAATTGGGCTCAATGCGGTAAATGAACAATTGCACAAAAATATTTTTATTTTATTATCAACAAATTTTTACCAACCCTTTTCCCATTACCAATTCACACATTAGTATCACTTTCACATTTTGATGTTCAGATGTTTGCGACGATTAAGTGTATTTTCTAAATCTCCCTTGAATTATGAATCGTATAACAAGAGAATAGCTAAGTTGAAAACCTTTCAGCAACAGTATAATGAATCTGATTTGATGAAAGATTTGATTTTGGCAAACAGGCAATTACAATTGAAGTCCGCAAAAATTGAAAACAACAAGATTCAAAAATTGCTAGATATACAATTAACTCCAGCGCCTCTACGGCTTGAAAACGATTTATTCAGCATCTTGATCAAAACTAAATTGACCTCAGACGTAATCAGGAGCTATCTACTAGTGAAACCTTTTCCAGTGGAAAGTTCGAATATTATCGATATTGTAACTAGAAGCTTTCAGTCAAATCCTACATTTGATCTAAAAATAATTAGTATTTCGTTGAATCTACTACTAAACAATAAAGATTATTCAAATTGTTTCAAATTGATCGATGAAACAATCAATTCACCAAGATTCATTGAGCAAAAGCGTATTAATTTCATACAAAAAGTTTTATTACTATTTGCCATCAACGCAATAGTCTTTTTCGCCTTAAGTTATTTCATAAGTCCTAGCGTGCTTTGGAGTCTTGGATTCATAACTACTATCTTGACGATTTTTGGCTTTTTCAAAATCAACATGATCACTAAACTAGGCAAGTTAAGTTTCCGGAAGTACAATAGTAATTTATACAATTATTTGCACCAAGAAGAGTTCCTTATGATTAATAAATTGGTAAAACATCTAGAAGAATTTAATGAAATTAATATAAATAATTACCATATTTCGAAGGTCAAATCTGTGAACAATCATGTGATGTCCAATGACTTAATGATAGAATACGATAACAATTCAAATTTGAGCACAATGATTAAAAAAGAGTTGACAAAACGGAAAATTTCATTGCAAGACTTACCAGAAGATTTGAATATATTGCATCATCTTGCAAACAGTGACAGCAAATTTGTTTGGGTTGAGCCTGACCAAGACCCGAGTGAGATTATCAAATTCAACATAAAATAAGTTCAGATATTATTGACATTTTGAACCTGATTACTTTCGGTGCTTCTTTTGGGGCTCACACGGGCGATGTATTTGCACTAAACACACATAACACATTCAGCTTTTGATACCACCCATGCACGAAAAGCTTGCAGTTTATCAGACAGCTTAGGGGTTACTCGCACAAGGTAAATAGGTATATATGTATAATGCCAAAGGCATTGTTTGTATTTGTAAATGTACATCTCTAGTAAATTGCAAAATTGCAGCCATTGGAGTTGCAATTTTATTTTTTCTAAATTATTATCCTCGCACCAACCAACGTGTGGAGAGTTATCTCATGACGTCCTTCATCGAATTAAACACCCCCAAGAATTTGGATATCATATCAGACATCGCTTTTTCAAACAACTCCAACGATTTGTTAGTCAGCTCATGGTCCAATGAGATTTTCCTATTTCAATGTCTGTCGTTTTTACAACCACATGTCCAGCCCACAAAGGACCCCATTCAAACAATAAACACACCCTCGCCTCCGCTCTCATTGCTATACCTGTATCAACCATTAGTAGGGTTACTAGACGGATCTATTGGTGAAATCGATTTTGAAAATAATAAGTTGAATCAATTGACTTCGATTGAAGACAATGAAATTAGTAATGGTGTAAACAAGTTATGCCGTGGATTAAACAACAGTGTGATTTCTTCATCTTTCAATGGCAAAATATCGTTGTTAGATACAAGGACCCCCAAGATCATTGAAACGTTTAAAAAACCAAATAAGATATTCAATATGGAATCTTCCGACACTAAATTGATTGTTGGATTAGCTGACAATTTGATTGAAATTTATGATTTGAACAACTTGTCGAAACCATTGGAGAGAAGGGAAGTGGGGCTTAAATACCAAATCAAAGATTTGAAAGTGTGTCAATCTAGTCAGGAGAAGTTTGCCATTTCTACAATTGATGGAAGAGTCTCTATTGAATATTTCGACTCAAACCCGATTTATCAAAATCAGAGATTTACCTTCAAGTGTCATCGATATCAGGATAAAATCACAGGAATCGATTTAGTGTACCCTGTTAATTCATTAGTTTTCCAAAATAATGATTTTTTATTTACAGGTGGAAATGATGGTTATGTCTGTTTATGGGATTGCAATAAAAAGAAACGAACTAAACAATATCTGCAGTTTAAAACGCCAGAAGGAGACCCTGAAAACATCAGCAAAGTAGCAATCAATAGTCTGAATGATTTGCTTGTGGTGGGCACAAGTGACGACAACTATTACAGACGAAGAAGGCTCTCGGAAAATGAAAATTCTAAAAATCCGTCAAAAGTATACATTAAGCAAGTATAACGCACATCGAGAGATTATTTCAAAAATCCGTCGAAAGGCTGCACCGTACATGTATGACGAACTAACAAGTGCATTGCTTTATATATCTGGGCACATTTCCGGCTGCAAGTCCAAAAGGCATATAAGAATAAAATGCGGTTACGATGAGTCAGATTGTGCGGGCCGTCGCCGCTCCCGTGGTGACCCAGACCAAATTAAGCTTTTTAAATCAAAATGGTGACAATTAAACTTTTTTAGATCGAAACTGAAGGAAGTATTTATATATCCGCTGGAAGAAAGACAAAGTGATCTAAAGAGCTGAATAAACTTAGCTAACATTTTGAAAAGAGGTAATAAGTACCGAGAGAATGCTTACCTGGTGGTACATGTCCCGTAAAATATATACCTGTTTAAAGTCTGTTTTATTTTCTTGCAATATTTTTTTCTTAATTCCAAGACAATGGATGCTTTTGACCAATTGACTGAAAAATACCAAGATTGGTTGATTTCAAACAAGGTTGAGATATTCCATGGTGTAATGATCCATGATTTTAAAAACTCCGATTTCGGAAGGGGACTAGTTGCAACAGAGGATATACTGCAGGACCAAGTGTTGTTCAAGATTCCTAGACTGATAATATTCAATCGGAATAAAAACTCATTGATTTCCAAATACCCTAAACTAAAAACGGAACTTAAACACATCAAACTTTGGGAAAGCCTAATTATATGTTTATGTTTTGAATTCAAAATAGACGATTCCTTTTGGAAGCCGTATTTGGACATTCTTCCAAGATCAAATTTCAACCAATTGTTATTCTGGTCCGATGAAGAGCTTGAAAAATTACATCCGTCGTGTATATTAGACCGCATAGGGAAAAACAATGCCAGGGAGATGTACAATGAGATATGCGATATTATAAATCTGCTAGATGTCAAAGAATTGAAACTGTTTTCAATCGAAGAGTACAATGTGATTGCAACTTTGATCCAATCGTATTCTTTCGATCTAGATGATGAGAATGAGAATGAGCTAGATGGAGAAGGAATCAAGTCGATGATACCGTTGGCGGATACTTTAAACGCAGACACGAATTTAAATAATGCAAAATTATTCAATGAAGGTGATTTCTTAGTGATGAAATCTATACAAACCATACTGAAGGGAGACCAAATATTTAATACCTATTCTGACCATCCAAATTCTGAGATATTGAGAAGATACGGTTATGTCGAAGCAAATGGGTCTAAATTTGACTTTGGCGAGATTCCAATAAACTTGATTCGCTCGTATTTCATCGATAAATATAGCATACCTGCAAAAGAGCTAGATGAAATCCTAGATTTAATTAAACAAATATGTAATGACGAAGCCGACGAAGAAGACGAAAGCATTGAGTTGATACTTGATTCCTACGATTGTTTCAAAAACAACGAGGTTATAATTGAACTAATTGCTCTAATTCAAATATTGACCATCATAGCCCAGATCAAAAACGAAGCCGTTTTGGATCGCAAGTTTATAAATCTGGTGGTGAAGAAATGTTATCAATTGATTGAAATGAAGAAAGTTACATCTGAATTCGTGCTCAACTTTGAGTCTATTTTAAACACCCGTCTCGATCAATACCCAGACTCAGCCAAGGCGGGCTTTTCAGAAACTATAAAGTCGCATTTCAGCAGGGAAATCATGGCTGATATAGTGCTAAAATCAGAATACCAGTCAATCTCAAATTGCATGAAGGACGTGCACAAAACAATCAACAATTCAATTGGGAATGTGAAAATCATCCCCGATTCTAAAATGATTAAAAACGTTCTCAAAAAGAGACTAAACGACAGCGACGATAGTGATGTGACTAAAAGACAAAAAAAAGTATTGTAATCTATACAAAATCTAGAACTAAATTTTCCCCTCCATTTCCCTCTGAACTTGCTCTAAAGTCTTTACAACCAATTGCTTTGGACGTTTCACTTGGAAACTTTTTTCGTGGTGTGGTTTGAATATCTTTTTGATTGTATTCTTTGAATTCAATCGGCTGTCCCATAAAGCCTTGACTTCAGGATCAATATCATCATCAACAAAATACTTGTTGTATATCTGATCGGCCTCTCTGACTTTATAATCATTTTTGAGCTTTCTCAAATTAGATTCTTTTTCCAATTCGTAAAACGACTCCGACCCCGATTTGTACGACTCGCACTCTTGAAATCGGTTGTGTAAGATGTTTTCACTTTTGTATCGGTAATAATAATCTTCTTCTAATGAATCAATGTCGCTTTCTTCAAACTTGTCTAGTATGGGTTCCAATTTCGGCTTGAGTATCACTGGCTGATACTCGAATTCTTTACTGAAATCATCAATGCTATTGACCTTTTTAACACCCGCTTCGGTTTTTGGAACTTCGGAGTGTCTGAATATCGTCACTAATGTACGCAGAAACCAATAAATACTTTGCAAAACGAATATAGTAGCCACCACCGCGTGAGTCAATAATATCACATAAGCAACGTATGTTCGGATCGCTTCACTCACCTGCAATTGTTTGATAAAAGGTATGCATAAGCAAGATATGACAAGTCTTGCTATTGAAAACATCAAGTTTGAAGACCACAATCGTAATGGGAGGTAATACGGTTTATAAAAAAACATCCATATTAAATCAATTGACGCGATAATAATTAAGCAGATTACCTGGACCATACCATGATTTTGTAGTAGGCCTATGACAAACAGATTACTGATGAGCGTGAAAAGTTCCATTTGGACGTAATTTACTTTTGTTGGCTTCAATGTGTGATAAAAATACGACCATACCAAAATTGTCTTTAATGATGTATAAAGCTTGTTGAAATTTTTTGAACGTCGTATTCGATTATTTTCAACTGTGATCAAGTAATGACATATGAAATAAAAAATCAATATAAAGTAAATTGAAAAAAAAATTGATCCCAACACTAAAGACGAATTTGAGATATTCATGAATTTTTCCATATGATGATATTTCTCACTTCTTGTTGCATTACCAAAAGATACTGAAACTGACTTGGAGTCATACTTATCATTGAGTGCAGTTTCTGGTGGTTTTATAGGAAATGGTTTATACTTTGGTACCGATATGGAGGAACCAAATGTGAAAACAGCCGATGGAATAAGTAATTGGTCATATGGCGTGGTGAAACTGAAAGCTTCTTGTTTCAATTTATGAATGTTTGTAAACAGTCGGTGTTTTCCATTTATATCGTTTGCTGATAAAAATAAAAATGTCGTGAGCACCAAGAAAGGCATACCGTATAGATTCAAAAAACAATTCAAAATTTGCCCCACTATCAAATAACAATTCTTTTTCGATATGAAGGAAAAACCTCGTTGTTGGTCATCCAATAATTTAGCATTTGTTTTGAAATTCTTATCAATAAACAATTTCGTAAATGCAAATAATTGGAAAAAAGCAACCACAATCATCATTAAAATAATCAAAGTGACAATGAAGTTTGGCCAATTGTCCACAACGGGATCTTTGGAACATGATTCTGTCAAGGATGATAACCCACCTCCAGATAACGTGATGTATAAATTGTCATGACTATTCCCTTTCCTGTGTCTCCCTGTAACCACTGCAAATCCCAACAAGGCACACCATTTGATCTCTCCAAGCATTGGCTGGAAAAATCCAGGATACGACAATTCTAATCCTCCGATGAATAAAGCGTATTGTAAATATTTAATTACATTCGGCAATGAAGGATCAAATTGTTTCAATAAATCCTCGTTACATATGGAAGAAGCAAAAAACAAAAAAGGGTTTGATGATTCTTGATACGATGAATATGCTATGGTGAAGGCGTTGAAAAAAGCTGTGGACACCATCAAGGCTAGCACACCATAACTAACAATATTGGAAATGATCTTTGGTTGAACAGGAGTAACATAGCTTAGACTACAACCTATAACCTTAGGAATTAAGTCGTTTGATAAAACTGTGAATTTTATTTGATAAGATCCCAATTTATGGAAATGGTCTGTTATATCTGCTTCGTAATAAATCATGACGGAATCGTTGTAATAAAGCGGACATGACACTCTATCCTCGGGAAATAATCTCGCAATGGATGTGTTTGACTTACTCAAAGGGGTATTGTGTGGAAGAAGCCAGCTTTCTAACGTTGATAAATCGACATCTCCATCCACATCTGTCGGGTCAGCTTCACTTTTATCTGTTTTAAACCTAGGACCGTTTCTAAATGAAGAAGTATTCTTAACCGCAATCATGTCACAAAACTTTTTGGTTTCATTTATAAATTGTTTACCCATGAAATCGATTTGAATGTTGATACTTGTGTACTTTTGAGTTTTTTGATTAAAATCACTTATTATCACATCGTCCCAGTCTGTATCATTGATAGGAATCGATTCGTACACTTGAGTGTTTATGAAAAACTTTAGTTTTTTAAGATCTTCATCTAATGCTGTGTCGATTATGAAAGGTTGTAGGTTGATATCACTAGGTGATATTTTGTTGCACTGCTCGGAGTGTACAAACGTGGATAGTATAGGCTGCATGCATAGTAGTAGAATAAAGAGTACTGTGTACATGATGCTAGACTTGAACCAGACTGTCTGAGTTCATGAGATTGAATAGATAATAATTATTGGATCTAATATCAACTTACAAAATTTTACAGTCACGTGGAAGTCTCACACTCAGCCCAAGACAGTTTTGTCACGACATTGGAAAATGAAAAAATAAACAAAATAGAAAGCCGATTTTGAGTGTACGTTTACCGAATTGAGCTGTTCATCGATTGTGAAATCCCATTTGTGCAATTAAAAAAAGTGATTTTCTTGCTGAACAGTTCATTGAAGCAATTAGACTGGAAGCAAGCGTTGTTCAGCTCTGGGATCTCAAATCTTTCCATTTGCGTCGAAAGCCGATGGCCGTTTTGATAATTTTTTTTTTATTTATTTAATTTTTTTTTTTTTTTCTTTCGCAGCACATTGAAAGAATTGAAGAGTGAAAATTTTTTTATTTCAAACAAACAAACAAACGTCATGTCTCAAGGTACTTTATACATCCTCGACTACTCACCAAGATCCTATGTCATTGCCGATTTAATCAAATACTTCAATTTGGACATCACAATCACCACTTCTTTGGATGAAAAATTCAAGAAAAACTTCCCATTGGCTAAAACACCAGCCTTTATTGGCCCAAAAAACTTCACCTTGTCTGAAACTGTTGCCATTCAATCTTACGTTCTTTCATTAGTTCCAAAAGAGAAATTGGGTGGTTTGTTAGGTAAAAACAACCAACAATACGCTTCAATCTTGAAATGGATCTCATTGACCAATCAAGAATTCATCCACGCTTTAATTGTCGTTTTGTTCATCACCACTCAAAAATTACCATACAACAAAAAATTGTTAGATGAAAACACTCAAAGCCTCGACGTTCTTGCTAAAATCTTTGATGCTAGATTAAAAGAATTCACTTATTTGGTTGGTGAAAGATTAACCCTTGCTGATTTATTCGCTGCTGCTGCTTTCTCAAGTGCTTTAAGTACTGTTTTAGGTGAGCCATTCATCAAAAAATACCCAAGCATTGGAAGATGGTTTGTTACTGTTTCAAAATCAAAGATCTTTGGTGATAGATACGCCAGCTTTGTTATTCCAAAAGAACCATTGACTTATGTTGCTCCAAAGAAAGAAAAGAAAGAAAAAGCTAAAGCCGAAACTCCAGCTCCAAAAGCTAAAAAAGAAGTTAAAGAAGTCAGTGAAGAACCAGTTGCTGCTCCAAAACCAAAACATCCATTAGAAGCTTTGGGTAAACCAAAAGCTCCATTAGATGAATGGAAGAGAGTTTATTCAAACGAAGAAACCAGAGAAACTGCTATTCCATGGTTCTGGAAAAACATGTACGACCCAGAGGAATGGTCATTGTACAAAGTTGATTACAAATACAACGATGAATTGACTTTAACCTTTATGTCAAACAATTTAGTTGGTGGATTTTTCAACAGATTATCTGCTTCTACTAAATACATGTTTGGTTGTATGGTCGTTTATGGTGAAAACAACAACAATGGTATCACTGGTGCTTTCTTGGTCAGAGGTCAAGATTACGCTCCAGCTTTTGACGTTGCTCCAGATTGGGAATCATACGAATTCACCAAATTAGACGGTTCAAAAGAAGACGTCCAAAAATTCGTCAACAACATGTTGGCTTGGGACGAACCAGTTGTTGTCAACGGTGAATCCAGAGAAATCGCTGACGGTAAAGTTTTCAAATAGATTTAGAATTAAATATACTGTGACTTTTTCCATTTTTATTTTCTGTAGTTTCGTTTATTCGTTAATGATGTTATATGTACAAAGCAATTTCAATCGAGTTTCTTCCCGCTGATTTTCGGATACAATCTCTTAGCATGATAGTTTATCGTTGACATTTTGTCTGGTTCTATCTTATTGGTTTCCATACATGTCTTTAAATCTTTCTCAAACGTCAAACAATTTTTGTTTCCTTCTCCGTTAGAAGCCCAGCAATTCAACAACGACGACATTATCACAAAGCACTCATTGGTTGTTTTCGCAATGACTGGCTTTTTCACTTTCAACTTGGGTAACAACGGGAGACCTTTGGGTGACGGGCCGACTTTCTTATATGCCATTATGATGAAAAAAAAAATTGACTTTAGAATACAAAAAAAAAAAAAAAAATTTAATTGTACAACCAAATACAAACGTGCATTTACCAAATCAATCTACACAGTTTCAGTCAAGTTGATATCCAGAACTGGTTTTGCTTTGCCGCTAGTCCAATACAATCGTTTGAAGCATTTGTCGTTGAAAGGTTTGAAAAGAACTGCATCGTAAACCATTAAAGCTAAATCCCTTTGTTTAGATAAGTACCTCCATAACCTAAACTTTATTGTATTCTTGATGTTTTGTATTAAATGCTGTTTGAACTTTTTCATTTGTTCGGGCTCGTTATATTTCAAAAGTAGTAAGATGTCAATTTGACTTTGACAGTTGATTAAAAACAATTTTATCAAATGGTTTCTCAATCTTCTTTTAGAACTCCTCGATAATGGTAACATTGAGTAATTTGGCAAATAGTTGAATTGTTTGTACTTATACCATGTTCCTTCTATATTCTCTTCAAACTCACACAACATAAACTCATTTGATTTTAAAAGCCCAAGCTGTTTTGGTTCCAACAAATAGGAATTCGACGGTACCGCAATTGTGATTTCATCTTCCAACGATTTCCTTATGATGCTAATTTCTTTTTCCAATCTATTAATTAATTTATTATCAAGTTTTAATCTGTTGAAATTGCCAATATTGTCAACTCTAATATAATTCTTTGGCAAGTTTAATTGGTTGCTTAAATATTTATATCCCGCCAATTGACGCTGAACTAAGGAATTATCATTAGTGTCGTTGTAAATACCGCTCTGCTTGTTATTCTTCTCTTGAATATCCCGTATCGTTAGATTCTTTTTAGGGTCGATATTCCTAGACTTGTCTTCGGGGTCCGAACCTAAAGAAACACTGACATCAAATTTTTTCAAATCTACAATGTTGTCATGGAATGGTAAATCCTGTATTAATTCTTTGGGATAACATTTAGTAGTGGGCCTCAATGGCATACCGATTAAAGACTTGTCAAATCCCAAAACACCATAATTGGGTGTGATTTTTTCATCCATAACATCAGTGAGACTTTTCCTCATTTGGGTCATTATATTTTCTTTTCTTCTTATTGATTTGAACTTCGACTCTAACGATTTTGCTGCCTCTGTAGCATTGATCATCACGTTTGTATAGTCGTTGAAATATTCTTTGAGGTATCTTTCATGCAATGAAGGATCAGAGTCTAGTTTTGATAGCTCAGAATATATCTGTTCCACCTTTTTCATTTCGTCTAGACTGAAAGTGTCAATTTTATCCGGTAGGTTTCGAAGTAGCGTTTTTCGATCTAACCAATGATTAGATACAAAGGACATAAAAGGTCCATCGCCATCAAGTGCAATTTGTAATAAAAGATCTTTTGAAGACATGCTAGATAGACTCTCATACTCGTCGTACATATGATTTAATTTATTTATTGATTCATTTGATTCTTCAGTGTGTTTATCTACCTTCGGCACCTGTTTTGATTCGTTTTTGTTATGGTCATCTTGAGATTTCAGATTTATATCGCCTTTTTGTAGATCGAGACCTAAGTTTTTGAGCAACTGCTTCGTTTTCTCATCTTTGAATAATGCTGTGGACGTGTGAAATAGTTTAACGTTTTGAAATAATTTTGTTTTTATCATGACTTAGACTAGGAAAACCATATAAGCAAGGATTTGTAGATATATTGATGAGATGACGATGATGGTTGGAAAACTAGTGAAATATAGGTGACTAAAATGATTCAGTTTTTGTTATCTAAAAATCGCTTTCATGAAGGTCGTGTACAACACTGTGGTTTAGTCCCGAAACAAGGAGAACACATAATTGGTACACAGAGCTACCACCCGAGTTTGTAAAATTAATTTCTGCCTGCAACGAGTAAGAGTATAAAATCTTAGAGCTCGTTCTGTATATCCATTCGAGTGCTTCTTTCAACGGGAAGGAGGTCGGTCGTTTGATTGTGTCAAACCGAAATCAGGCAGTCGAAAAAAAGAGTAATTTTTCCCGCGACGTAAGTGAGAATGGGGCCTTAATTTTGTCACTGTCGCCAGAATCAAAGCCGTCAATTTCTGGTGGAGAAATTTTGAAAACAAGAAAATTTATTATAGAAATCTTTATATTTAAATCTTTTTATACCCATACCGTGTCCCAAAACTAATAAAATAAAAAACCTTGACCAAGAATTAAAAAATACCAACCACTTCCAATTAATAAACCATTGAATTGTTACTTGTGTTAAGTTTGTTCAAAAGATTTTTCAACTCCATTTCCTCTTTTAAAGCGGTAAATTCGATTATTGGATCTACCAAATCGTAATTATGCTGTGGTTTAGACTGTATTGGCGAACTATTGGTTGTTGTAGTGGTTGATGTAGATGCGGAGGAATATGCGGTATCAATTGAACTGGTCGAGTTTTGTCTATAATGGTATTGTAATGGAGATAACGCCTCAGTTTCTTTGACCAATTTCTTTTGATCCTCGTCGTGTGCCAATTTCTTCTTATTCATAAATCTCTTGAATTTTTCAGATTTAATGATTTCTGCTTTAATTGGCTCCAAGAATGATTGTAACGAGTGACACATTTCTTGGTTTGAAACTTTCAAATCCCAATTCAATAAATAAATAAGTTGTCTTTCCATCAAATTAATATCCTTGACGTTAAATAAACCATCGGTATATTTTGCCCAATGTTTGTTTTTTGGAGAAGAGTCGTTATGAAATTTCGAACTCAAGATCAAACAACTCAATAATATTCTATGTCTAGTGCATGGTAATCCTTGAGCGTTTTTTGGCAATTTAGATTTTAATTTTTGAAGATAAATCAAAGTAGCCATCAAAGTACCAGTGTAAATATTAGTATACTTAATCAACTTTGTAAGAAAAGTCATCAATGAAGGTAATTGTTTGACAGTGTTGTTGGTGGTTGTATAAGTGGATGATTTAGTATCTTTGCAAGGAATTACTTGCAAAGTAGCGACTACCAATTTGTGGATCATATCATGAGTGATTGGACCATTGAGAAAAATTTGTAAAGCTTGCAAGTCTAATGATGAAGTCATATTGGTTAATGATAGTTGGTTTTGATAATTAGGATTGAAAAGCTGGAGAATCAATAGACTTCTTATACTAGTTTTTCAATATATCAAAAAAATAATTGATATAATTAAATGTCTTGAATTGGAGAATTAAAAAAAAAAAAATAATAAATAAATAAATAAATAGATCAGTAATCAATTAACTGAAAACATCGAAAAACAGCCTTTGAAACCATATAAAGGTAAACAAAAAAACCGATCCCCTGTAGAATTATGCTGGTGACTGACTTTTTTTGGTGTATTTTTTCATCAGCCCTTTACAAATTTGAAACGCGACCTAAACAGAAAAATAAATTTGTTTTAGTTGCAATTTAACCAGCACTACATTTCCATAATTAACGTTTATCCTCATCTCTTGGTTCATACAAACTCTTGGATTAAAAGCAAAGTAATAGTTTGATGTGCGTTTTGAAGTCACAAATTCTTCATCTCTTTAAGTTTTGCAACACTTTCCTCATTCAACTTCCAAACTGAATTTGTTATGAGTGAATTTATAACCTTCCCCTGATCCCAACTACGAGAGCTAGGCGATGATCTTCGTCCTTTGGTTTTCAACGCGGTCGAGGTCAGAAGTCTCGACTTGTTTATTATTATTTTGTTATTTGGTATGTAAACTTTCAGGGACTCTATTGTTGAATCTGATTTTTTAGTACACGCGCGCGCGTCAAAGGAGAGCACACTGGCGACACGAAATGTTTTAGTAATAACCTAACCGTTATCATCTCATACGTGATTAAAATTATAGTTGCAGTAAGGGGTTCCAAGTTTTAATTGTCAGATTTCTATCGAGCAAAAACTTAACTTCACTTGAAGCATCTTTGATTCTAGAAATCCACTTACTCCAATTTACGTTCGTTTGAGGAATTATGTAAAAACCCTTTTTTTTGTTATAATGGATCTACATGTTAATTGTGATTTGCAGTATACGATTTACGGTCTAAAGTGAAATCACACTCTAATTTTGTCGTACAAGACGCTTGTGAAAGTAGACACTTTTGTTGAAAACCGACACTCATACGTTTGACCTAATTGGGATTAATTGAACAGTTGATCTTCGAGTCTCGTCAGGTACAATTGTTTCGACAATCTATTTGCAGTCGCCAACCTTTAGACATAATTTTATTCAACCTGACATAATCGCGCTTTACAAGCACTACCTATTCAATCCGCGTTGCTGGTATGATATTAATTTGTAAACCGATTTTGGATAATTTCTTTAACAAAGTCAGACGCAAATTACAAAAAGGTACGCGTCAATAGATTTATCACCAACATTTGCTGAGCCTGTAAGCGAAAGATTGGTTACCTCCTTTTGCGTGTACGTGATTGCATTATTCCTTGATGCGGAACCGCAACAAAATATAGTAATAATGAAATCAGTATGTTGTCGATAAAGTTCCAAATAAGAGGTCGCTTTTTATTGAGCCAAAAACGGCTTCATTTCAATTTACAGTAAAAATACTACGCTATATCTCTGAGTTTCTTGAATTGAAGATACGCTCAAACATTTTGTGAAGTTATCAGCTAACATATGATCTGTAGATACATGTTTTAATTTGATAGTTCCTTCAATTACATGTTGTCTGATAAAATGGTATCTGATATCAATGTGCTTAGTACGCTAAAGATGGACCGGATGTTCACTAAGAATAATAGCAGAAGCATTATCTTCGTTGACAATAATTGGTAAGTGGGACACGGCAATACTTGAAACGGATACTTTGGCTTTTACAACTAACTTTTTTTTTTTTTTGAATCTAGTCGTTAAACATTATAAATAAATCAGAAATTTGGGTATATTACTAATCTGTCATGCAGTTGAGTACTCAGACTGGTGCACAGCTAACTTTGTCATCACTTATATTTATAATTGTCTAACCTAAACTCAATTATTAATTTAGAATACTCCTTACTCTAAATCATTAATTTTCAAAAGAAAGTGGTTGGTGAAGAAAAATATTTTTCTACGCAGAGATGCTCTTTTATATGTGCCAAAAACAAAAAAAAAAACATCCAAACATCAGATGAATTCTTGTTTGATATTGTTATTTATTAAACCAGTTTGTAGAATCAAATAATTGTTCGCGTAAAGTATTGACCATTCCATCATCTTGCAACAATTCATCTATAGACAATTCGTTCATGTTTTCATAGTTTGAATTCAAATACCGTTGTTGGTTTTCAAAATTGTTTAAATCTCGCAATATAGCCTCTGGATCCGCTTGATTGGGATAATTTTGATCTAAAGATGAAGAACCAGGTTCAAAATCTGCCTTTTTTCGGGGTTGTCCGCCTGTGTGCATGGCCAATTCATTCCATAGATTATCAATATCTGCGTTACTCATGTATGTGAAATCCAAAATCTCAGCAGAATCAGTCGAAGCGGTACCCGCTGTCACTTCCACTTGTTGAGTCAGCTGTTTATAATTCTTAATTCCATATTGATATATCTCAATAATCTCATTTAATTGCTCATTGCTCATGTTCAAAAATTTTACTGGATTATTTGAAAAACTCTTATAATATAATTGATTATTACAATGCTTCAACATGAATGCATGAGATTTAGTAACCCTCCATGCATAATAGTACCTTTCGCTCAATCTCGACATAGCAGTAATACAAAACCGGGTCATTCTTTGAATTATTAATGATAATTTATAGAATTTGGAATATTTCAACCTATAATTCATTCCGTTTCGCAAATTGGAATCATGAGTAGATGACATTCTCATTTCATAAATAGACATGTTCAATTTCAATAAAGTGCTTAAATTGAAAAGGGAAATTTTGTGAATTGTTATTTGTAAAACAGGACTCATCATTAAATCGGCGGTTGAAGTACCAAAATTCGTATAATTGTTTTCAATCAATTGATAAATTGACGTAAACAACTCTCCACTTATTATTGACAGTAACTTTTTAAAGTAAAAAAATGAATATTTAATATTATTCTTGGCTTCATAATGCAAATACATATGGAAATGGATATTGCATAATAAGATTTTTGAATTTAAATAACTTCGAAGATTTGATATCTTTATAAATGGCTTATAAAGATTACCACTATTAAATGGTGTAAAATATGATCTTACTGTACCAAATTTTTCATGCAAAAATTCTTCAAACTCTGATACTAGTTTTGCTAAATTAGGAATGGGGATTTGTCGTTTTATATCCAATGTTAAATCTAACAAATTTCTTAATTTTTCATTCAGTTCCGCATGGAAGACAAAATTCTCTATTACTTGCTTTTCTAATTCTACATTCATAGTATTCTCACTACCAGGTTCGTAAAAAGGTAATTCCGTGTCAAAGTATTTCAAATCAATATTCAAAGGATTCCCATATTGATAGCCCTGGCTTAAATCAAGTCCAACAATGAAATGCCACATTTTCCTGTAAACATTACTTATTTTGTTACGATGCAGTGGTTCTCTATTCAATCCTAACGAGAAAGCCATTTGAACTAGCATTCCATTGAGAGCTTGTGAGTCACCACTATCAACACCGTCACCATCCTCGGGTGCGTACATACGGTATAGCCTCAACAAGAGAAAACACTGCAAAACAATCAAATTTGGTTTCCGATGAATTTCAAATTGTTCCAAACACAATCTTGTCATTTCAATAAGGTCTAGATTTATTGGGTTTAATAATAAATAAGATTTCTCATTGTCATTTGAATTCAAATTACTTTCATTCAACTCAGTCTTGTTGGAAAACAATGAAAGGTAAGCTAATCGAATCATGACAAGCATGCTACCAAGGTAAGCAAAATCCAATCTCTTTTCAATCTTGACCGCATCTGATATATACTCATCTTTAAACTCTTGCTTACCGATAATTCTCTCTAATTCATTTTTGAACAAATTTTCATCAACGATTGGCATGAACGGGTAAACTTGGTCAAAAAATCTGTTGATCAACATCCAAATAACTTTTTGCTTTGGTAAAACCATTCTTATTTTCTCTATTAATTTCAACTCTTGATCAATTTTTCCTTCAAACATCGTTAAACCAATTGTTAACCGTCGCTTGTGTGTATCTCTGAAATTTGTAGAATAATCTATTTCGCCAATTTTCTCTTTTGGACTGTTATTTTCGACATCAATGTTATCGGCTTGACTATACAATCTCATATCATCACACCCGTTTTTATTCAATACTTTTTCTCGAAAATGATCAATTGGTTTTTTCTCATCGTCTTTTGGCTGTGTATCGGTATCTGACTTTTTTTTGTACTCGTTTTGGAAATTTGATAAATAGCACCAGCTTTGTGATAACGCTGGATCTTTTTGAAGCATCGATAACCAAGAAAATGGCCCGTAATTATACCTTCTATTTTCATCTTGCAGGTAAATTGATGTATAGTTTTGATAAAAGTTTGTCGTTTCGTTTTCGTCCAGACAAGGGTTAATTCCAATAAACGCGGGATTATTGTTCGGATCAAACTTGTAATTGACTAGCTCATCAGACAGTCCTAGGTTATCTTGTCTTTTATTGTCCAGTGGTAAATTGTTTTCAATCTCGAATATTTTGTCTTTCAACATTGATAGCTGTGCTTGAACATTGTTGTTGTTGTTGTTGTTGTCTTGTCCGAGTCTTACAACGGAGTAACTTTTGTCCTCAGATGCATTGCTCCACTCTGGTTCCAAATACTGGCATTTCTCTTTATACTTGACACAATTGCTGCATGGGTTGCCGCGATCACATTTGATTTTGCGTCGTTTACATGTTGTGCAATTCAACGATATCCGCTTCCTTTTCTTGGGCTGTCCGGATTCGTGAGTATTGTTTTTTCGATTGTTTTGGAATGAAGTCTCCATTACTCGTTTCGAAATTGAAATCGACACCAGTCATGAAAAAAACTACTTCTGCGTTAAGAAACAACAATGAATCCCAACCATCACAATAATGTATGCGTAAAGAATTAACTAATTTCTAGACTCCTTCCAAATAGAAAATGCGGCTTATGTTTGGTTTTTGACTCTGATTTAGTTCACTATTCTCAAAACATTGTAATTTTATTGCGTTTCAACTACACGGCTGAATCACGATAATCTGAAATTGAAGGGCGTATTTCCGACTTACGATCTCCAATGGTTCTGCTATTAGAAGTAAGAGCAGATTATGCACCAAATCTCTACGTCTAACCTAAGAATATTCAGTGGCAAACATTCTTGGAAAAGCTAGGTTTTTTTATGATATAATTGAAAATGAAAATTTGAAAATGTAGTTTGAAAATGTAAGTTTATTAAGCAAAAAAATATGATTTCTTCTTTATATTTATATATTTTCATATTTTATTCTTATATTATTGATTTTTTACTAGAATCTTTTTGATGATTTTGATGGAAAAATATTGGGTGCCAAATATAATGACAAATTTATTGGAGGAAAATAACGATAATATTGAGAATCTTCGTGAAAGATTTTGGAAAATTTTCCAAAATGGCATTTTCAAACCATATTTTCAAATTTTCATTTTCCATTATAATTCTTTGTTTTTATAAATAGGTATTTTCTTTGAATGCCCGTTATATTATCAATTATTTCTTGCACCTTTTCATAATTTTTTCTGTTAAATTCTATTTCTAATTGAAATTCGTTATCACACTTTGTAATTACTTTATTATTAAATATTAATTAATGTATAATATATTACCATATTTTCAAATTTTCATTTTCAATTATAACATAATTATTCTTATAAGTTTTTCTTACAAACAAATTTTCCTGTGAATTAGAACGTAGTGGGGAAATGGCAAAGTTGCAACCAAAGCATTTGGGGAGGAGGTGTAGAGGAGAAATAATGGTGGAAGTATATAAAAAACAACAATAAATTAGAGGGAGTAAAAAAAAATTTTCCCGTATTCCGAATACACTAAGCTACATTCACTAATGTACCAAAAGGAGCCAATAATATTCCAATACAGAAAATTAAAACAAAGAAAGAAAGTAAAAGAAAAGCTCCTGTTATAAAAAGCTCCTATAACTGACAGACTTACACACGATGAAGAGGAAGAAATAAAAGTGGCAGATGAAGTATTGAAATTGGAACAAGAATTTGATAATTTTAGAAACGAACAAAAGGAAGAAAGGAACAAACAAATGAAAACTGTTGAAGCTCTTCAACTGATTATGGCAGGAATGGAAGAAAGAATAATGCAACGAATTGACCGTTCGGGACAAACACGTCCACAATATCAAGAACCTGCAATACAAGAGGAATCATTTTTGCGAAATTATAATTTGGGAAACAGGCAGCAACCAAGTTTTCTATAGGCATCGTAGGTTCTGTAGACGAACCACAACAAGGAACCTCAAATTTCTTACCACAAGCTGAGAGTGAAGGAACTATAAAGAACCTAGAACCAGAACAAGATTTGGAAATCTTTTCTGTATCGTTAATCTTCCTCATAATTAATTCATTTTTGATCGGTGGCACCTTGTTTGAACTTTCCATTTTCGATCTTGGCGCAAATTGAAAGAACGGTAAGAAAAACTTGATTTCTTCTTTAATGCTGTCTTCAATTTTAATTCCCTTCAAATAGTCACTTAAAGTTGCAGGTTCTTGCTTTCTTTGTTGAGGTTGGAAACTTGGTTGCTGCCTGTTTCCCAAATTATAATTTCGCAAAATGATTCCTCTTGTATTGCAGGTTCTTGATATTGTGGACGTGTTTGTCCCGAACGGTCAATTCGTTGCATTATTATTATAGGAGCTTTTTATAACAGGAGCTTTTCTTTTACTTTCTTTCTTTGTTTTAATTTTCTCTTCTATTAAATCATAGTTATTTAATTCAAGATTCTTAATTTTTAAATAAATTGTTATAAATTTCAATTTGACCGTAATCAGTTATATTATCCATTTTATGAAAAAAATTAGAATGACTCAAATATATTTCTCTTTTGTGAATTGAATTAATACGTTCTCTATAAACCGTATACACTTTTAACTCCTCACAGTGAAAAATAATGTTTTGCATTCACTTTAATTGTGACTTTGATAACAGTTTTTTTTTTATAATCATAAATTGAGGTCCTTGTCAAAATCTCCAAACAAATTCAATAACCTCATCAAATCTTCATTAGATTTGACTGGATCAATGACGTCGTCACTCAAGTTATTCAAATTATTGAAAACATTTTCATCGTCGTAAAACGATAGGTAGTTGCTGCTGAATGATTTTTCAACATTGAAGAAACTATTTTTAAAATTCGATTGTGTGGATGTTGTCTTTACTCGTTCGTTTTTTTGTTTCGAGTGCTCTTGTTTGATTAATCTCACCTCACCGCACATTTTAACTAAATGTTGTAACTCTGCAAGCGTGAAAAACTCAATCATATTAGTACCTTGATGGAAAAACAGCTGATCGCTAATTGCCTTTTCGAAAAAAACGTCCGGGTTTTCAACGCATTGTTTCAACACAATGAATGTCAAGATGTACAATCGGTATGAATTGACATAAGTCCTTGATAATTTTCTGAAATTCCCAACGAAAAACTCAGCTTCTAACAAAATCATAGTGAATAAATTATCAATAACTTCTAATCTCGGTATCAAACTTGGTTCCTTAAATACTTTAAATGACAAATCTTTCTTCTGATGTATCAAACGTACAAAGAATGACTGCAAAAACGAATGAATCTTGATCATGTACTTCTCATTGACGGCTGTGATGTAATAATCGAAATATCTACCAAATAGTTCGACCGAATTATCCAAAACAAAAGACATGATGTAAACTAACTGAACCACCAGCTTAATGTATACTTTGAATAATTCAATACCTGCATTCATCGATGGGGTTTTGGATTCGTTGTATTCGTTTTCGTAATGTATGGCAATCATGTAATACATTCCAGAAAGATTGGTCCTCAACTGGATAAACAAACAATATTTGAGCACTTTGATAAGACTCAATTCGTGCTCGATACTGGTGGAGTCCCAGCCGTTACGATTAGTCGGGACGTCTGCGGGCTTTATTATCACATCTTTGAAAAAATCCTTGCCAAACGTTTCAAAAAATATCTTTTCTAGGTAGTTTGTTTCTTGCAAAATCTCAACCACTTTTGGCTTTGTCTGGACATTTGTAATCTTGTTGACTATTCTCCTGTAGCACTCACCTGTGTCGTGTAGAATTTGGAAATACTTATTGAGCTCTCCTGTTTTATCTTTCGAATCAAAAGGTATTTGAACGTCACTTATTTCGAGATTTGTTATATTGACGCAGGTTCCACTATGCAAGCAGGAATTAACGTCATTATAAACAATATAAAACCACAAGTATCTCCATGTTTTGATGAAAACTAGGTTCTTACAAATTGATTCATTATTCAGATAATTCGTGGGATCACGATTTAATCCTATGGATAATGCATGCTTTACAATAACCCCCAATAATATCTGCGAATCTGCTCCACCAAGTCCGTTCAGATCATGAGGAGCCGTGCTTTTGTAATGGTACAATAAAGCTAATAATTGGACTGTCTTGAAGGACGATTTACCAGTTATCAAGCTATTCCCAATACACAAATCGACAATTTTCAAATAATCTTTCGAAGATATCCAATACACGTCTTCAATGATGCTAATCTCCTCATCATTGTAATCATTATATATGTGTTCGTTATGGATCAATGTCATATACCCCATTCTTAAAACTAGCAAAAATATACCCATCGTTTTCAAGTCATTGTCATTTTTAATGTTTAATTCGGAAAAATATTCATGAGTGAATTGTGGAAAGTTTAATAATCTGCCAACATCAACAATTAAAGAATTCTCGTCCAATACAGGAACAAAGGGGAACACGTATTTGAAAAAGCGACAAAACAATTTAAACAGATTGAGTTTGTTTGGTAAAATATTGAGCAAAATTTTAGATACCTGCTGATAATATTCTTGGATATCGGAACCTATAGACGGGAACACTGTAGGAAGCAGGCGTTCCTTTTCTTTTCCACTCGAAGGTGAGAATGTATTTATAGGTGATGCAACGTGATTTTTATTAAACACAGAGTCGAGTATGTCGTGTTTGCCTTCGAAAGAGCCTTTGACACTGCCTGGAGTGTAATTGACAGGAGATATTGGACTTGCAACTGAATTTGATCTTCGATGTTTGTCATAAGGGGAAGGTTTAAGGTTGGATATATGAGAAGTCAAACTGCCACTTGAATTTTTCCGTTTCTTGTTTGTATCATTTTTTATAAACTTTTCCATCTCACCAGCCTTGAACAAGTGTACTATGAAATTGCGCAATATCGTGATAAAGGGATCACTCTTAGTAGACCCTATGTATGACAAGGTTCCCTGTTGCTGCCAATGTGACCCTTCAAAAAACAAAGAATGGTTTGCATTTAAAAATATGTTTATTCGATCTTCAGGATTCAATTGTAAACTGCTCGACCCTAAGGGAATAGCCACCAAAGAATTTGATGCAAAATATTCGTCCAAAACGTTTGGCGGAGTTTTTGACACAGAAGACAGTATGAGTATATCTTCACTTTTCGGAATAGCCGTGGGAGATGAAGCGTAATCCGACTCAAATGTTTTCAATCTTGGTGGAGACGGATTATTTAAAGGGTTAAAATAATTGGAATGATTGATTGGAGCAGAGGGTGGTTGGGGTAGTGGCATTGGCATCGGCATCGGATTGAAACCATTAGGTCGAGGTTGAACAGGAGCAGTTAAAATAAGACTCGGACTACTGTGATTGGAGCCGTCTTGTGAGCTTCGCAGTATTAATGATTGTGATTGCATTCTATTATATCTTGGTTGAGGTATGATGTTTGGTTGAAAAGGCTGCACTTCGTATGGCGTTGAAGGGTGAGCTGGTGGTGGTGGCAACTGATGAGGTATTATGTAGGTATTCTCTTGACTGGGTTGATCGTATAATGGTTGCAGCTGAGCAGGCCCTTTATTTGCATCCTCGTAATAGCATAGATGAGCAATTGATTTCTTTATGCAAGAGCCGCAAACGGGTCTAACTCTATCGCATTTTGATTTTCGTTTACGACAGACAGAACACGATGCTGGAATCCTATTCCTTTTTTTATATGGGGGTGGTTTATCATCGTCTAATTCTGTGCTTTTTTGTGAATCATGTAGGTCTACCATTGTGTATTTTTAGAATATGACATTTGAGGTGTATACTCTTTGGACTTGAAAGTGTGTCAACAAATGATCGTTTTTAAAATCAAATAGATTGCAAACTGTTTAATTATATATCTTGACGTGGATGTTTTGGTCTTTGCAACGTTACCTTGGGCCCCACTACTTTTCTCGGTACTGAACGTCTGGTGTTTAAATTTTATTTGCCAAATTCCACGTTTGTTTTGTCTAAAGTATGAGATTATTATTACCAATTCTATTATGGACATCCTACACCGTGGCACACGGTGGCCAGCAAGTGCTCCATAAACCAAGTCATTTGAAGTGGCAAGATTGGCATATGTTGGAGGAACATGATATTGAACAATATGACGCTAAGACTTTTTTCAATTTACATGATCTCAATGGTAATGGAAAATGGGATAGAAACGATATATTGAATTTATATGGCCTTGTTCATAAAGTCATAATAGGCGATGGTTCAGGAATGGGAGAAAATACCATTGAAATCACTCCGGAATTGCAAAACCTGGTGATTTCAAAATTTTTCACACTTTTTGATTCAAATAAAGACCAAACTATAACATTAGATGAATTCGATTCATTCATCAATAAAGGTGGCGAGTTACCTGATTTTGGTTATGGAAGTGGACATCATTTGAATTTTGAAGATGAATATGAAGAACATCATTGGAATAAATACCATAAAGATCAAGACCCAGACGTGCTTATAAAACACAAAGAAGACATTGAGCATGAGATATTGCATCATAAACAAGAAATAGAAGACACCCACCAAAGGTCACCGAAATTGAGAGAAATCACCAATAACCATTTATCAAGTATAAAAATTGAAAATTTATGTAACAAATATAGACTAATTTAAACTTCCAAATGCACAATTCCGTAAATCGGACAATTCGTGTTGACACGCTTTCGTATTGCTCTTGTTGATTCTTAGACAAGCATCATATGCTTGTAGTTTTCCACTGCATTCGCCTTGAATCTTTTGAAATGATGGCACAGAATCTTTGATACATTTTGTTAGATCCACTTGTTTCTCATTGCAGTCTGAGTCGGGCAATGACATGCACTGGTGGAAAGATAGAAATTGTTGAGGACAATTTCTGGCAATGTCTTCTAATAATATTTGATCTAATAATCCACTTTTCACAGACATAGTAATAATCAACTAACAAAAGAAAAAAATATTCTCCATATATATGCCTTTACCATCAGGAATCAAGACTACTTTGATCACATTGAGTTGGTTTCCTGTGCTCTACACATTCACAAACCATGTAGTGCAGCCTTATCAAATAAAAGGTATTTCAATGACTCCCACATTTAACCCAGGAACCTCTTCTTTTACCAGAGATGTAGTGCTAGTGAAAAAATACAATATTAAAACAAATCCCAATTCGGTCTCAACAGGAGACATTATTATGTTTCGGAGCCCAGAAAACCCAGAAAAGTTGTTGACTAAAAGAATAATAGGGAAACAAAACGATCTAATTAAAACCAAATCGCCTTATCCAAAAGAGGAAGTCAAGGTTCCACGCAATCATTTATGGGTAGAAGGAGATAACGAATTTCATTCAATAGATTCTAACAATTTTGGTCCCATCAGCCAAGGCTTAGTGGTTGGAAAGGTTATGACTGTAATATGGCCTCCTAGTAGAATCGGAACTAGATTAGCGAAAGATTAGATGGCTGAATCTAAAATGTTGAAAAATAATCAAATGTTACTAGAAATTTTTAGAAGTTTGATATCGGTGTAATAAACTGCTATACTAATACTGAAAGTTGGCTACATTAGTTGATTGCAACCACTTTGTCTAATAAAAGGTTTCATATATATTGAGTAGTTCCAAATATGAGATAGAGCAATTCAACAACAAATCTGCTTAGACTGATTTTTTTAATCGAATAAGACCAACTCAGAAACAGCAAGTTCTGAATCACATTGCTATATTTAATCTAAGAATTGAATACATATTAATCGATCCGGCGAAAACTTTTTAATACGAAATCGCTCCTTAAATTTACTAATATTATTTCATTTGAAAAATGCAAGATTTCCAGTCACACAACCATTGTATTTGACTGCGAGTCAATTCAATTCAAATTAAAAACATAAATTATTTTGTACGTCATGCTAAACTATACTGAAAGGAAATAATTTCAAATGTTCAATGAATATTATAATATCTGCACTTATGTTGAATTAAAATTAAAGTGGATTGGAATAATCATCATAATTTAACTCCCAATTGCTATACAAGTAGTTGATCAAGAGCTTGCTTGGTAGAAAAATAGCAAAACCTTATATCGATTCAAATGGGCAAACTGAACAAACTCACTGCACGCTTGAAATCTAAGCTTTTCAATGAATGTAATTTGCAATCTAAATCCATTTGGTTTCCTGTCTCTGCGTGGAATTAAATAAAAACTTGACCAAATAGACAAGAATAACTAGTTCTTCTCATAGAAAGAAAATCAAAAACTCTTTAAATTCTACTTTAGGTTGCGGTTTGAAAATCAAAAACTCTTTAAATTCTACTTCAGGTTGCGGTTTGAAAATCCATGAACATCTCTACGGCTCAATAGTGAATCATTTTGCGGTCAAATTGACCTTGGTTGCAATTCTACACACACTACACTTTGATAATACCAAATTAACCTTGAATTAAACTACATATCTAATTAAATTGTCTATAAATACAATCATATTTATGGATGAAATAGAATGACTCTGAATTGTCTGTATTTTAATACCCAGCATAAAATTTACAAAAAACGTAAAGTCATCAGATAAAAATTAAAGTGATGTCGAATCGACTCCATATTTTTTACCTTTTTCCAATGAGTCTTCTTCACTTGCAGTTGCACCGACTTCAGCAACAACACTAGCATCACCCAATTGTCCAATGTCGAATCCGTTGTCTCTCAAGTAGTTTACGAAATCTTTATCTTCTCTATTAACGGCATCTTGACCTACGTGAGGCAAGAAGAATAATGCTAAACATGCACTGAACAAACACAAAGCAGATGAGATGTAAAAAGGAACTTGAAGAGCCAAATCTGGATTTGTTTTGCTTGTATAATGTTTTTGAACTGCAGGGAATATCCACAGTCCGACAAAAGCACCAATTTTTCCAATGGCTAAAAAAGTTAGTATTTGATGTAGCAGATTTCAATATTTTAAATACATACCTGCAGCAATTCCGTAGTAAGAACCACGAATACTGGTGGCAGATGTTTTAGAGGCCAATAACCCAATGTTATCACCTGGTCCAAATTCACCAAAAGTGGTAAAGATACCAAATACAACAACAAACCCTGCAATATGTTTTCTAAGATCATTGAGTCTGGCCGACATGGCAAAACCAATAATACCTTGAATACCAACACCCAAGGCCAATGTCAATCTTGGTCCAATGTAATCTGCTGAGATGGCACCCAAGAATGCACCTGGGATGTAGAATAAGTTGAAAACAACCGACCAACCCCATTGTTGCCAGATTGGAGCCTCGGGGATAATTTCGTCAATGATGACGGTGTTGAAATTACCAAAAGAATAAGCTGAAAAATCATAAATAAACCAAATCAATGATACAATGGTCAATCTGAACCAGTAAAATTTGAAAATCAACCACCATGGGTAATTTCTGTATTTGACTTGTTTCATGTGCATTTTTGAAAACGATTTTGAGTCTTTCATTTTCAATCTTAAAAAGAACAAAAGAAATGGTGGAATAACACCTAAACCAATAGTGACTCTCCATAATGCTCTCAAGTGACGTGGAGTGAAAATCCAAATCAACACAAACGGAACAAAAGCTGAAACAACAAAACCAAAATCAATCATAAAATTAGTGAACCATGAGAAATATCTATTTCTATGACCTGATGGTAATTGATTAGCAAATTCAGACGCAATAACTGATGAAGTAGGATATTCAGCACCAATGGCAACACCCAAAAAGAATCTCCATACAGTCAAACATGCAAAAAACCCTTGTGTGGTTTTACCCCATGATCCTACCGCACATAATAAAGTGAATACAATCAACATGATATTTGCTGCCATCATACCTCCCTTTCTCGCAACTCTGTCTGATATGTAGCCAAATGACAATTGTCCAACAACAGTTCCTACAAAGGCAATAGAACCTATATTTGACATGGCATTGGACTTTGTGAATTCATCACCGTAGATTTTCTTTAAACAGAATAAAACGGTTGAGATAGAATTGTTGACATAACCATCTGAAAATAATCCAGCACCAGACGCGAAAGCAGGCCACAAGTTCTTGATTCTAACTTTGGTCTCTATTTCTGAGTCGCTGTCGAAACGTTCATCTTCTTCAATTAAATCTCCCTGTTTTTTGAATATTGTAATTTCCTTGGGAATTCTGGTAGCCCAGTCTGTGGCATTACGAGGTAAATCTCTAGTAGCCATTATTTACAGTGCCAGTAAGTAGAATAATTAGGGGTCTATATACTACAATCTTAAGATCGGGCCCAGGAAATTACCTTATCTTTATATATTTACAAAATCGGAAATTTAATTAACAGAAAATAAAAAAAAAATAAAAAATAAAAAATAAAAAAATAAAATAAAAAATAGAAAATGAAAATAGATTATTTTGCATTCGTCTTATTGGGAGTTCTGCCTATCACTTTCTATCGTATTACCAACCATCGCTCTATTACATGATCACACATCGCATTGACATTGACATTGAATTGTTTCAAAACCGATTGGGGTAAAGGCAGAAGAATGAGCGTAGTATATTTTGTTGTGTCTTGTGCAGAAGTTTATCAGACCCATTCGCCATATAATTGATGCTGTACGCCTATAATAATTTAGTGTCCATGGTTGTGATACAATTTTGTTTTAAAGGGAACGTGGGATAATTTGAGGGGCACGTGAGTGTTTAATTGAATTTTCATTAATTTAATTTTTCATTTTGTGCACGTTCGAAGCCTTACCATCGAGTGTTCTCGCTCCATCTTTTGCTAATTCTGTAATTATTGCAAATCTATAAATGAATTTTAATCGGATCGTTTCATCATTATAATATGTGTCAAAATGCGTCTTTTAATAATTTGAATTATTTCTTTTGCAACGATATGGCCAAGGAATAATATGTCAATTATTTTCTTTCGATTCTATTCGTATTTTTCTTTTCTTGGGGGCTAAAAACTTTATCCGTAGAAACCTCATAGGTTATTTGACAAACAGCCAGTAATCAAGGTGAGTGGTGACTGATGAGTCTACCACGAGGGATACATTTTAACATCATGTTATAACCAGATCAATTAGGGTGAAAAAAAAAAAAAAACTTGATGATTATACCTCTTCATTCTGGATATGAAGAAAAATGATCTAGATGTTCTGATAGCTTGAGTGATTCAGATTTAGTCGCCTACAACTAACATTTCTGAAATTTGAATGTATCTAGTTAATCAAAACTTCCAAACCAAATAAACACGGTCCAGTTTTCTCAGTAAAATGATGGAAAGAATGGTATAGTGAAGTCACTGGTATCTTACGAAATTCGGACAGTACTTGATATCAAATATTAGAGTTTGTTAACATCTTGTTCACATGAGCGATATGGAAATAAGTAGTTCAAACTTTGTTGTTATGGAAATCGATTTTTCGTTGTAGCAACAGTTTCAGTTTCTCTTATTTCATTTGAGGATGCGTTTTTAATAGTTAATATGTTATATATTTGTTAAATACAAATTGTTTTTAGGTAAAACTTAATCCTATCTATATTCTTACTAGATAAATATTGTTTCTATCTTCATTTATTTACTAGTTTTCCTTGCTTTTCTAATTGTATAACTTCTTCCAAACTATCCAAGGCGATTTTCTTAGTTAACTCATTAGACATGATTGTTCACAGCCTCTGAGGCTGTTTTTATGTACTTCAATCTTAGTATGTGGTCATCCTTAAATATTTCCTATTATACCTTTTAATCGTGTGTCTTCTTCTTCTCTCAGATGCTATTGTGGTAATTAACTTAATGTATATTATTCAACTCTAAACATCCGTAATTAAATAACCAACTTTACTTGTCAATGCACTAATTTATGTACTAATTGACGGTCGTTAGGAGTAACCTCACACGACTCTGACAGATGTCTATACATAATCTCTGTTATTACTGACTTCGCGGTAGAATTATTAAGAAAAAGTCAATTTTCACAATCATTATAATGTAACATATAAACGTTTGAACAACATATTTGGAGCTATTAATGTCTCTTAAAATCAATTATTAAAGTGTGACATGTCTTGATTTAACTCTGCTTCTTCTCTTCAAGACTTTTAACTTCAGTTACGCTCAGACTATCTACTTGAATTGCAGAGTCAGTGTCACAGCTTTCAGCGTCACCTAATTTACTAGTATCAAATCCATTACATTGCAAATATTTGATAAAGTCATCATCTTCACGATTGATGGCGTCCTGACCAACATGTGGTAAAAGGAAAATAGCTAAACAAGCACTGAACAAACATAAAGCTGAAGATACGTAGAACGGTACTTGTAAAGCCAAATCTGGATGTTCAACACTTGTATACTTTCTTTGGATAACTGGAAAGATATACAGCCCACAAAATCCACCAATTTTTCCAATAGCTAGTTGTAAATTGTTAGTATCATTGTACAAAAGTCTGGCGGCTATGATGTGAGTCTAATAAAAAAAAAAATAACATACCTGCAGCTATAGAATAAAATGTACCACGAATAGCGGTTGCGGATGATTTAGAAGCTAATAATCCAACATTATCACCTGGACCAAACTCACCTAAGGTTGTAAAGATTCCGAAAACAACAACGAAACCAGCAATGTTTTTTCTTAAACTGTTCAACTCGGATGACATGATCATACCAATTACGCCTTGTAATCCGACCCCAATAGCTAAAGTCAATCTTGGACCAAGGAAGTCGGCGGCAATTGCACCCAAAAATCCACCAGGGATGTAGAATAAATTAAACACAACTGACCAGCCCCATTGTTGCCATAAAGGAGCATCGGGGATAATTTGACTCAATATGATTGTGTTGAACGTACCGAATGAGTAGACGGAAAAATTGTAAACAAACCAAATCAACGAAACAATTGTTAATCTAAACCAATAAAATTTCACAATCAACCACCATGGATAATCCCTGTATTTGATGTTTTTCATGTGTAATTTTTTGAATGATGAAGAGTCGTCCATTTTCAATCTGATTAAGAACAACGAGAATGGGATGATTGCACCCAAACCAACAGCTACTCTCCATAATGCTCTCAAATGATTTTCTTTAAATATCCATAATAATACCAACGGCACAAATGCTGATACAACAAAACCAAAATCAATCATAAAATTGGTGAACCAAATAAAGTATCTATTTCTATGACCAGCTGGCAATTGATTAGCAAACTCAGATGCGATAACTGATGAAGTAGGATATTCAGCACCAATGGCAACACCTAAAAAGAATCTCCATACAGTCAAACATGCAAAAAACCCTTGAACAGTAGTGCCCCACGACGCAACCGCGCATAATAAGGTGAAAACAATCAACATGATGTTTGCAGCCATCATACCTCCTTTTCTAGCAATTCTGTCTGAAATATAACCAAACGACAATTGCCCAACCACAGTACCAACAAATCCAATAGAACCTATATTCGATATAGCATTGGACTCAGTGAATTCTTTTCCATAGATCAATTTTAAACATGATAAAACAATTCCAATGGTGTTGTTGACATAACCATCGGCAAACAACCCAGCACCGGATGCAAACGCAGGCCACAAGTTTTGGAACTTAACCTTTGTTTCTGATGGCTCGTTGTTGTGATCTGCGACATAATCTTCTGCAATCAATTGTTGTTTGTTTTTACCAATAGTGATTTCACTCTTGATGTGTTTGACCCAACCAAAAGCAAGGTCGTTCAATGAATGCGGTAAGTCTCTTGAAGCCATTGACCAATGCTTACAAAATGAAACTACAACCCATCATATTTATAGAACATCTTTTTACAATGAAGCTTTTTCTAAATAAACTTTTTTTTCTCCCAGCACGAGGTTGTTGCAACAAAAATATTTTCTTGGTAATGCAACGGCGTTCACTGTTGAAAAAATAATGTGCAATCTTGGGTTGTAAAGAGCTGGGAATCGTATGCACGTCGGGAAGATTAGATCGAAAAATTTGTTTACGAGGCGCGCGCATTTGCGAATGTGCAACGTGGTTAAAAAAGTAACTTATGTATAGTACGACGTTATTTACTTAATCGTTTCTCCATTCAACAGTGTACTGCAAGGTGTCGTTGGCTTTGAATGGGACAACTTCAATGGTTTCGTTGCCAATGACTGCAGGCACTTTGTTATCTCTTTTCACCAACCAAACTGACTCTCCTCTATTCAACAACTCATCTTTCAAGGCGTAGAAATTGATACCGTTATCACTGACAAACTTTTTTAAATTTTGCAATTTATTTTCTTTAGCGAAAATTTCTGCAACATAACCAATGGCGTTGTTTTGTGTGTAGACTCCTGCGCAGACATTTACATGTTGTTGTTTAGTGTGGATTGGATGTGGAGCACTATCAGACCCAAAGAAAAACCAAGGCTCGCCACTAGTTGCGGCTTCAATCAATTTCTTACGGTCTTTTTGGAACTTTGCAACTGGCTTACAAAAATTAATTGGGTTACCTGCCCAGTTATCAATAATTAAATACAAGTGGTGCGCAGTTATGGTTGCACCAACAAAAACTTCTTTTTCGCCTTGATTTAATTCACGGATTAAATCTATTGACTCTGAGGTGGTACAATGTTCCAAAATAATTTTCAATCTTGGGAAATCAGCATGTAATTTTTTCAAAGCAGGTAAAAATTTTGGCTCTGCGTTTATAACATTGATTTCGTCTTCTTCAGTTGCTGGTTTTTCACCATGGATATTTAAAACAATACCATTCTTTTGCATGGATTCGAAAAGTGGATAGAATGTGGTGAAATCATTCGGATCAACTCCAAACTTGGAATTAGTGGTGACACCAGCAGGGTAACATTTGACACCATGGATCAAATCTTTACAATCTTCAATCAAATCTGGTGTTAATTCTTTGCATAGATATAAAGACATCAAAAATGTTGTTTTTGGCGATAACAGTGACAATTTTTTGTGATAATCTTCAACTTGTTTTTTAGTAGTCACAGGAGGCACCAAGTTGGGCATGACGTAAGCAATAGCTACACCTCCTGCTCTTACTGTAGGAGTTATCAAGTCACACATGGGTCCATCACGGAGATGGACATGCATATCAGCAGTGACACCCAAATTCATTTCAATGAGAGATGAAAAAATAAAAAAAAATAAAAATAAAAATAAAAATAAAAATAAAAATAAAAATAAAAATAAAAAAAAAAAAGATTTGAAATTTGCATACATTAAATTTTATCGAGAGCTTTCTTCACTTCATTTGGTTCGGGACCAACAATCTTATCAACGAGTTTACCTCTCTTGAAGACCAATGTAGTGGGAATTGATGATACTGAGTAATCGTCAGCCAACTCTTTGTCGTCATCGATGTTCACCTTGTAGAAACCAGCGTCGTACATGTTTGAATACTCATCCAACTTGTTATTCATGTTTGTGCAATGAGTACAGCTGTCGAAAAAGTCCAACACAATCAAATCTTGGTTTACCAAAGCTGAGGATAACTGTTGTTTAGTCTGAATGTTCTGCAACATTGTTATTGTCTCAAATCAACATCTTCTTAACTTTCTTTGCTTTTTATACTCGACTTGCAAGTTTCTGTAGGGGGATTTTTTCCCCCATCATGGGCTCAGTATTTTTACCTCATTTGAACACAGGATGGCACGTCGACCAAGCCATACTCTCCGAAGACGATAGACTAGTGGTGATTAGATTTGGTAGAGAAGAAGAGAGCCAATGTATGATTATGGATGAACTACTATTCTCCATCTCAGAAAAGATCAAGAATTTTGGTGTGATATACTTGGTTAATCTTGACAAAGTCCCTGATTTCAACCAAATGTATGAACTAGACCAGGACCTAGAACCATTCACGCTAATGTTTTTCTACAGAAACAAGCATATGATGTGTGATTTCGGCACTGGGAATAATAACAAATTAAACTTCATGATTTACGACAAGCAAGAATTAATCGACATAATTGAAACAATCTACAGAGGTGCAAGAAAAGGTAAGGGGTTGGTTGTTAGTCCAAAAGATTATAGTCGAAATTTATAAACCTATTCATTTTGTGCATAGAAAAAGTTGATGGCCAACAATTTTGAGTTTGGAGCGTATTGTTTGATCCAATCCTTGACTCCACTGCCAGGCTTACCGGTTCCCCAATTTGGTCTGTCGGATGGAGTTTTAATATTGGCTTTTGGATCTTGTTTGTATAACAAAAATACATAACGATGTTTTCCAGTGTCTGGTGGTGGTGCAGGGCCATTGTATTCGACCAATTCATTACCGTTTTCTTTTGTAATTGTATAACTAATCTCTGGCTCACCTTGTTCGTTGGTCTTTTGGGTCAATTTTATATCGGTGACTAACCAATGTAAATATTCTGACCATTTATGATCAGTATTTGATGGTGCATCAGGATCAGTCAATACTAAAATAAATCTATCATTTTCATCAATTGGTTCTAAAGCGCCGTCTTTTGATGAGTTCAAAGTCAATTGGAATTCAGGAATTGATTGTGTGCCTGCAACTGTTAAAGTGTTACCCAAAGTGACAATTTGGGTGGGGGCATAAACCACTTGAATCAACCCCTTAGTCTCGAATTCATCAACAACCTCGGGGATGATTTTACTCTTTGTATAGGAGTCGGTCAATGATTGTGCAATGGTGATTAAGCTCATGGAGGGATATCTGAATTGTGGTCTGTATAAAAACTTGCTAGGAAATTGTCTTTTCAAGCAAGTAGTTAATAGTGAAGCTGATTTAAACATGAGAATAGGTTGCTACTTTTTTTATATGGGGTTGGCACGACGCGCAAGTAACATTTATTAAATCCTATATAGTTGTTCGCTCAACAATTGCTGCTGGATTAGGTCCTCGTTTTCCTCCTTTGGCCCCTTCTCCGATTCCTGTGGCGCCGGCAATGCGTGCTGTGGTGGTGGTGGTGCCGAAGGTGGTGGTTGGTAACCTTTATAGGCACTTTTTTTCGGTTTTTCTTCCTCCCTTGGTACAACATCAATTAGAAAATCAAACATATCACTCTTGGTTAGCGCAGCAGCTATGTCCGACTTCTGTAGCGTTCTTCTCTTGTTCTCCTCGGCATGTATCCATGCTCTCATCGTTAGCTCTGTTATAAATACATCGCACCCTTTGGCAAATAGTATGGGCGCTTCTGCGCTAATCATGCGAACGTCTTCATCGGTCTTCATCACTTTTTTAATTCTTGCCAATGGTAATTGATGGTTCTTAAAGTCATGTTCGTCGTGCTCGATGGAATTTATTGTTTCTTGCCAATATTGCATCATCATGTCTCGGTGTTTACCATTCAATCCTTGTGCAACATTGTTGAAGACATCACCAGGCTGCGCTGCTGCTGCCGCCGCTTCTGCAGCTGCTTGAGCTGCTAGTAACTCTTCTTCGTCGACTATTGGTTGCGGCTGCTCTTCTTCCTCCGATAGAGGTTGGCTCTCATAACCTAGATATTCTCTTTCCATGAGTGAGTGTGTGTATCTTACACAAAAAATTTTCATTACCGAATCGCTTATATTCAACTACTTACTGCAACTACTTTTTCATCAAACCTCACAGACTTTCTCCTCTCGCCATCTATCTCATGGGGAATCTCTAACTCAATTTCCCCAACCGTTTCTTTTGCTTCTTTTAACATGTTTCGAATGGAAGACGCCGATTCTTGTTTATTAGAAGATTTTCTCCTAGGCTCTAAATCGGCCTTACATTTACCACACCCACATACAAATCCCCAATTCACTCTCAATTCCCTTTGTCTTTGATTCACTGTATGGCTTGGGTTTACGTAGGTGGTAGATAACTCCTCACCAGCTTTTATGTCTCGATCTGCTATGACTTTTAATCCCGATGTTCTATTTATTTCAGTTTCAACACTTGTATTCGGGCAGCAATTGTGATTTAAATGAGACTGGATCAAATACACATTAGAATCAAGATTATTAATATTGTAAGTTCCCATCATGTATAGAAATTCTTTGTATTCAATAGGGTTTTTAGGAAAAACTCTCAAAAATTTTTCAAATCCTTCTTTCCATAACGTTTCTTGTTGTTCTTGTACAAACAATGCTCCTCCATTCATATTATCAAATGATCCAGCTGATGAATTCAATGCTTTGTATCTGATATCTTGACTCACTCTAGCCATGGCATTAAATTGTTTATGTTTTTGTCCCAGTTTATCGTTCAATACAATTGCGTAAATCAATGTTATAGCATACAATGCGTTCCATTGCTCTTTCAAACAATAATCTTGTAATTCTAAAAACGCAGATGAGTTAAATTGGTGACTTTTCTTTTTCCCATTATAAACATTATGTTTTAGTAAATTATGCAATTCATCAATCTGTTTACAATTTTTAGAACACCAGACTTCATTACAAACATCACAATCTAAACCTTTTAGAATAGTTTTACTCTCTATTTCTTTTAAAAGCTTTCCACAGTAAGAACACGCCGAACTATGTTTAATCAAATTGACATTTACTAAAGGCGGTACAAAAAATAGTGGAGTCTCTTGCCATATCAACTCACCTTTCGGTATATCCTTTTTTGCATATAATCCCTTACCTCGTTTTGCAGTCATTTGAATTTGCACTTTTGGAGGTAATTCCAAATCTGGAGTCAACTCTGATGTAATGTCTTTTGCGTAAGTGAATTGTTGTTGATTGCTCATCAATCCGAATTGCTTCAATAATTGTCTGACTCTTTTTTCACTTAGTTTCCAATTTGGATGTTTTAGTTTGACCAAGTTGTGGAGTTTCGGCACCCCCAAAGATTCGGTAGATGGGTCTTCTTTCCAAATTAAAATAACACTGTCAACAACCTGACGTTCGTGAGGAACTACTGGTCCTTCTTCTGGCTGTGAATCATTGATGGAAATGACCTCCAATTTGGATGATATTTCAGACATAATCTAGATCCAATTTTTTCGCATCGTGAAAAATTGAGATCACAAGATACGATCTGCCACAGTAACAATTGATAAGCTCCAATCATTAGTTGAGCTACACTGATCTCGTACCTTGAAATTCTTTAACTGTAAACAATGTTGAGAAGCATTTGGATACGTATACCAATTACCGATTCAATACATTGTAATTAGTGTGAACGATTATACACACTGGAAATCGTGTAACTCGTAGGCGTCACAAAAATCCAATTCCAAAACGATCGATAAATGAAACAAAGTTGCCCAAAGGTTTTGCAATATTTTGAGTAATTGACCAATAATAAATTTATCGGCAATTTTGCTGCAAAAAGAAAATAATCAGGTTTTCTTTGGTCACAAACAAAACGGTTTGTTCTCGTTTTCTTAGAGATCTTACTACACAGAAAAGCATCTCAATTAGACGGTAAATCAAATTATGATTGTTTTGTTTACCGTGTATATCTGTTTTGCATTTGTAACAGCTTCGGTTAGTGTAATTTGGTCAAATTTTACTTCGCAACGAGGCAGAAAACTGATTTTTGTTTATAAATACGCTTACATTTCCCCAACTTTCACACCAAAATTAATATCAACTGGGTTCAAAAAACATCATTGTTTTACATTGAGTTTTTTATACGTTGCAATATTTAAGCTGTTATAGGTTCATAATGATGCCTCTTACAGTTGGCAGCTACAAAAGATTAAATTCTGATTCAAATATAAGTCTAACGAACACTTTGTGTTTTTGATGTTTCTAACAAAATTGAGCCAATGAAACGATTTATAAGACGACATGCAAAAATTTGCTTTTCATCGAACAATTTTGTCGGTTGTGTTTCCTTATTACAGTTTATTTGCATTTTCGAAATCTAATTTGACTCAGAATTTCTTGATTTCTAGCTACCAACTGTAAGACGTTTCTTTGTGAATGGATAATAGTTGATATGTTGTTACAGTGAGTGTTATACAAAGCCAAAATATCGATTGTAACAAGTAATGCAAAAGGAATTATTAATACCATTTATTGGCAGTGAGGATACTTTTTAGATCAACACTATTCATTCAGTTTGGGCATTTTTGCATTAGATGCTTTACACCATCTGCAAGTTTAATTCATATCAACAGCTTGGATCATTCCAGCTCTGTAGTGAATTAAAGTGACTCGCCCCTTTTTCTAGTATATTACTTAATAGTGGCATCTCAAACTTTTGCTGTACCGGCGTCAGATTTAAGGACAAATCAACATCAATTAATCTTGATTCGCCTATTGACAAACAAACTATTGATTAGGCGTCGTATTTTGTTTCAAGTTTGACCAAAAACCTTGTGTTCGGTGTGGAAACGTCGTTCCTCCGTTACAAAATCAAGTGTGTGCTATTGAACAGCAGGTGAGACAAAAGGTATTGGCATTACACCTCCGAGTGTCCTCTGCACTTGATAATGATATCATCTTCTCTCGGGGATAATTGATATAATTATTCCATAACTTTTATAACTGACCCGTCGGATCATGTCGCCCCGCCATATGCAGCTTTTATACAACGATGCTCCCATGGCATTATCGTAAAACAATCACCCTTTTGTTTTTAAAGCTAGCCGAATTTCAGACTAAGCGAATCTTCACTCAATCCCTCGCATTCACTTTTTCTTTCGAAATCGATATCATTTTTAGTCAGATAAATTGAATACTTCATTTTTTCCCGCTTTGGAAGCATTCAGCCCTGATAAGTTGTAAATTGGGTTTCTACTTGTTATTATTTAAACCTCTGTGATCTCTTTGTAGCAACTACAAAATTTAAAAGCATCCTAAATTGTTTTTGTTTTGATTTTGATAGTTTTTAATCTACTAGTCGATGTCTCATGATAACACGCGCTGCTCGTATGCTAGCATCGCTAATAAATGCTGCTGTAATTTAGTTAGTGCTTTGATATAGTATTTTGAGCCTGGTAGATGTATCGAGTAACCCCAGTATGAAAACAAGAAAACTATTATGCTATTTTTTAGACGAGTTGTCGTCCTTTCAAAATACAATTAAACAAATGGATTGATTTATAAGTCGATTCTTTTTTTGGTTTAACCAGTTCTACGTTCCTGTAACCCGAAGAAACCCTCACATTTCTCATCTCATTTTGAAAGAAAACAAGTACATTTGAACCTCCTGTGCCCAGATAAATTTCTCAAACCTCAAACATAAGCATAAGTTTCATTTTAAAACATTACTATTGTTTCAATTGAGTTTTTGAAATCCATAGCGAAAAAGGGTACTGAAATGCTATTGTATTCAATGTATATGGTTACTGGCAAACTAAAATCAAACTTATTTTTTAAAGGGCTGATAGTGAAAATATACCCCCTAATGTTGCAAATTCTGTCTCTATCAAAAAGCATCTACCACCCAGTTGTTTATAATCTTGAATCAAACCATTGCTTGTTTGATTTTGCTATAAATCCTCATGACTCAAATGATTATTGCCCAGAAGCGGTCTTCAACAATGGCTACTGGGTCAGGCTCAAAAAAACTTTCTTTGTAAGGTCCTATTGAAATGGCTTCAAGAACTTCGACGGTCTCTGAGACAAATTATTCCGTTCGACAGCCAGTCAAGAAGTTTGAATCCATTGTTTGGGACATCATATATTAGTATTGTCAAATCATCAATCGCATAGTTATTTACTTTTGTCTGGTAAGATTCCAAAAAATGCTCGGGTCACACGTTGGTTAGAAATACTTTCAGAGTTTGACATTACTATTCGGTACTTCAATGAAGAGGAAAATGTGCTTGCAGACCCGTTATCAAGAGCTGTAATTAAATGAATTATCGCTGGTGGTACAGCTAAATGAACTAAATCTTGAAACTAATCCCGATGGAGAACCACAGTTAAAAGTATCATGGGTAACAAAGACTTAATTGACAAGTTGTTCAATCCTACACTGCTGATGAATATCTTCAGGATATTCCTCATTATGTGAACCCGGACGTGGAAGTACCAAACAAATACAAGCAGACGATTAAAAAGTATAAAAAGTTTGGTGAGTTGTTGTTGTATTCAGCTTCTGGTGTTGCTAAGCCAGTTATTGGCGCAACTTTAGCTGAGGAATTGGTTGAGCAAGTTCATCGTGTTGGTCATGCTGGGATTACCCAGACTTATTTTGCGATTCAACCGTTTGCATTTGTTCGGAATTTGTTAGCTATTATTACCAAGGTTGTGAATCGTCGCGATGCGTGTCAGCGGGCTGAGAATGTTACTGGTGCTGTTGGAGGACTTACGTTGGTAAGTGAGGTCCCTAAAGATGTGTTCACTACTATTCATATGGATTTAATTACGGGTCTTCCTCGGTCTGGGGATGGTATGGATGCTATCTTGACGGTGGTTTGTGCTTTGACTGAATGTTGTGGTTATACCGGTGAAGAAAACATTTGAGGCGATAGATATTGCTAGGGCATTAATTAATTGGTGATGTTTTCTTCTACTTTGGAGTGCCTCGAGTGATTAAATCGGATAAGGATATCCGGTTCATGAATAGTATCATGTGCTATGTTTTCGAATATTTTCAGATTGATTTTCGGACTACACTGACGAATAATCCAGCTGCGAATGGTCAGGTAGAAATTATAAACAAGACAGTGGTTAAGGCATTGAGAGCATTTTGCATGTCTGTCTGTACCATTAACTCAGTAAGCTCAACCCTTGGGTCTCTGTATAATCCAATAACCGCCGACTAAACATGCGGTTTAAGCCCTGTATAAAATTGCATTTTAAATGAGCCTCATCTTGATCATAGGGCAAGCAATTCTTCAACTTTTGAAGTTCTATCCATAAGCACGACAACTCTTGGTTTGTTTCAAAGCGCCTAACTTAGTGAACTGTTGTTCAACAAACTCTGTTGGTAACAACTGACTCTTGAGCAATTGCACAAAGTTTCTCCATGTCCTATCCTCCAAAACCAATTCTATTGTCCTTCAATTCTCCAACAAGAAGTCTCGATGCGAAGTAAACCTTGTCCTCTTCAATGACACCAATGTCACTCATGTAATCCTCCATCTCACGAATAAAACCAAACAAGACATCCGGTCTTGTTACCTTGGTCAACTTCTTTGGCGGTGGGAATTGAATAGCTTGGAAGCGAAATCCTCTCAAAACCCTTCCAGATTGTAACTAATGACTCTTGCGGCGTCTATCCATGAAGCATCTATTCCTGGCGTGATCACTAATACTAAATCCTAAAGTCCACTACTGTAAAATTAATTTTTAAGCTACCAGATGTTCCATAATAGGTGACTTTTCAAACACGTAAAACAACGTTTAATCGAAGGACTATCTAGGGTTTATATACATCACGTCGGCTATAGAAGACGGTATAATTATCCATGGAATTGCGACATTTTTGCAACATCGAACATTCTAGACAATCATGTGATTCGCGACGACATAATTTTCTTATGTGAAACAGTTTGAGCTGCTAGAGAGCCCACAATACAACATAAAGAGTGTAATAATTATGTATAACGCGAATTGTTCGTTCGTTGATGCTAAATTGGCAAGACCATTCAAAAGGCCAAAGATTAAGGCACAGAAGGTGCAAGGAGCTTTTGATGGTCATGGAATTTATGATGAGGTCGCGGATGTGGTTTTCAAGATAAACAACAAAACTTTAAGTGGAAATTGGCAGTGTTGGCTAATTTCAAGAAAGATATTGTGTTAAGTTTGGACTTTATACAACATTATGAAGAGGATATCAGTTTTAGAACCAAGCCTGTTTGTGGGGTTTCAAGTGATAATCCATTTAGTATGATTTCTGGTGATGAGTTTTTACGGACGATGAAGCAAGGGCAGGTCGGCTGTTTTGTAACAGAAGTTGGTGTTAAGGTAACGAAAGCAATTTCAAAAGACCCGTCGGGGCAGTTTAAGGAATTGTTAAGCAAATACAATGATTTCTTTAAAGAAGAGTTGATGTCGGTACCAGAGTCTAGCGGGCATTTAGATGTGAATATGAAAGTGCTTCTACATGTCACGCCACCAAGTGTGAAACAGTATCCACTTGGGGATCCTGAAGCTGAAGAATTGAGATTTCAGGTCGAAAAATTATTGAAGGTCGGTTTGTTGGTGAAGCTTGATGCTAATGCGACGCCAAACAATGCGCCGGTGTTGTTTGTGAGGAAAAAAGATGGTTTGTACAGGATGTGCGTTGATTATAGGTTATTGAATTTGACTGTTGTACAACAAGAATTAGAGATGCCTTTGTTAGATGAAATGTTTAAAAAGGCAGCTGGACACATTGTTTGGATTTGGTGTCTAGTTTCCATCAGCTTAAGTTACGGCCGGATGCTGTGGCGAAGACTGCATTTTCATCTATGGGGGTAAAATATGGATATATGGTTCTTCCAGTTGGTTATACGAATGCTCCAAGTTTACTTCAGGCTACGCTTCAAGAGGTTTTAGAAGGTATTCTATTAATGCATGAACTAAATTGACGATATAGTAATTTACAGTGACAGTTTAGAAGAGCATAGATGCATTTTGGAGCAGGTGTTCGAAAGATTCAGAAAGTACAAGTTTTATTTTAAAAGATCAAAATGTTTTGTTGGTTTATCGAAAGTGAAGTTTTTAGGACATGAAGTGTCGGCTGAAGGTGTTAGTGTGCCAGAAGATCAATTAGAACTGATCAAGAAGATGGTTGTGCCACAAGATGAGAAGACAATGAAGTCGTTACTTGGTTTTTTTAGCTATTTTCGATCTTATGTACCAAACTTTTCAAAGCTTTGTGGTCCGTTATACGAATTTGCTAACAAGAAGTGTAAGTTTGGTGAAAGTCAAAAGAAATGCTTTGAGATGGTTCGTCAGTGTTTGTTGAAAGCACCTATTTTGAAGGAGGTGAACCGAGAAATGAAGCCATTGCTGTTTCAGTTAGAAGTGGACGCATCAGGTAAAGCGATTGGAGCAGTGATACAGCAGTTGAACGAGAATGGTGAAGCTTTAGGGCCGATTGAAATGGCATCAAGAACGTTGACGGTGTCAGAGAAGAATTATTCAGTCCGGCAAAAGGAGTTGTTGGCTATTGTTTTCGCGGCGAAAAAGTTTCGGTCGATTATATTAGGATATCGTGTGTTGGTATTGTCAAATCATCAATCGCTTAGTGATTTACTTTTGTCTGGTAAGATTCCAAAAAATGCTCGGGTCACACGTTGGTTAGAAATACTTCTAGAGTTTGACATTACTATTCGCTACCGCCATGGGGAAGAAAATGTGCTTGCAGACGCGTTATCAAGAGCTGCGATTAAATGAATTATCGCTGGTGGTACAGTTAAATGAACTAAATTTTGAAACTAATCCCGATAGAGAACCACAGTTGAAAGTATCATTGGGTAACAAGGATCTAATTGACAAGGTTGTTCAATCGTACACTGCTTATGGATATCTCCAGTGTATTATTCATTATTTGAACCTGGATGTGGAAGTATCAAACAAATATATACTTCTTGATAGTAAGTTTGTACTTATTAGGCACTTCAACTCCTGGTTCCAAATATTTGATGATATCTTGAAGATATTCATCATCAACATAAGACTGAACTACCCTGTCAATCGCTTCTTTCTTTGCAAGTGATGCTCGTAATTGTGGCTCACCTTCTTCATTTGCCTCGATTGTTAACTCATCCATGTTAAATACTCTTGATAATGCATCAGCCAAAACATTTTCTTCACCGTTTCTATATCGAATGCGAATATTGAACTCATTCAAAATTTCCAACCACCTGATCATCCTTGCATTTTCAGGTCTCTTGCCTGACAAGAGCTAATAACTCAATGATTGATGATCAGACAATACCAACACACGATATCCTAGTATAATCGACCGAAACTTTTTCACCGCGAAAACAATAGCCAACAACTCCTTTTGCCGGACTGAATAATTCTTCTCTGACACCGTCAACGTTCTTGATGCCATTTCAATCGGCCCTAAAGCTTCACCATTCTCGTTCAACTGCTGTATCACTGCACCAATCGCCTTATCTGATGCGTCCACTTCTAACTGAAACAGCAATGGCTTTATTTCTCTGTTCACCTTCTTCAAAATACGTGCTTCCAACAAACACTGGCGGACCATCTCAAAGCATTTCTTTTGACTTTCACAAAACTTACACTTTTTGTTAGCAAACTCATAAAGCGGCCCGCAGAGCTTGGAAAAATTTGGCACGTAGGATCCAAAATAACTGGGAAAACCCAAGCAACGAGCGCATCGTCTTTTCATCACGAGGTGCCACCATCTTGCGAATCAGCTCCGATTGTTCAGCCGGAACATTAACATCAGCCCTCATGACCTAAAATTTAATTCGGTCCTCACCCAATGAACACTTGGAACCCTTGAAGTAAAAACCAAAATTTTTAAACCGTTGAAATACCTGTTTTAAAATATTCTCATGTGCAGCCAACGTATTCGTATAAATCATGATAACATCAATGTAATTCGTACAATTGGGGATATCATCAAGAGCCTCTTGAATTGTGCTTCGTAAAATACTTGGGGCGTTTGTGTAGCCAAACGTTAAAACAGTATACCCATATTTGCGCCCGATAGCTGAAAACGCTGTCTTCTCAACCGCATCAGGTTTTAACCGAAACTGTTGAAAACTTGAAACCAAATCCAAACAGCTATAACAACAATAACCAGCGGCCTTTTTCGCCATTTCGTCAAGTAAAGGCATATCCAATTCTTGTTGTATTACTGATAAATTCAACAATCGATAATCAGCTGGAAAAATTAAAATTCTATAAAAAACCAGCCCTGTAGTTTGTAGGTGTGATGTGGATCTTTGAAGTTCTTTGTTCTCTTGTACTTAATTATTTCGTTGTTCAATATGGATTTGTTGTACTTCAGTTCTAGTACTGCCATAATAAAAGTGTGTCTTGTCCAACCCCAATTGCTATCAAATCAAACGCAATTGGTGTCGTCGTTTTGCAAGAAGATTGAACACCTTCTCTAGATACACATTAATATTAAACATTTCGTTCTTATTCAATGTCCAATTGCCAATGACACTTTTCATGTTTCTTTGCATAGTCTTACAGTGCCTGGACCAAATCTCGGCGGTACATGAACAATGAAAAGCGTGATGAGTCACATGGTCAGTCAATATCTTGTCACATATTGGGCATGCTGTTTGACAATTTGGATAATGTGGGAAATGGGAAAAATAGCTCAATACAAAATAATGATATGTTTGCAACGAGCCTAATAGTTTCCTTTGATTCTTGTATAAAACCTTCCAAAATAACAGCCAATCTTGGAGGGAAATCCCTGCAATCTCTGGGTTATCTCGCCATCCATTTGGTATACAATTCGGGCTGCTAGAAAGCCTACAATACAACAATACTGTTTGCATTACCAGCCCATAGTTAGAAAGTAGCGCCTCGCTAACTATGCAATAACACTTAACCGATTTCCAGCAGGGCCATGTGCAATCACATGTGCATCGAGAGTTAGGTTGCTTTGGTTTAGTATTAGTCCGGTCGGGGTTTCCACAGTGAAATTTGTAAAGATTTAGCAGCCAGTATGTATCTAAATCCTCATTAACAATATTTGTACAAAAAGTTATAAATGTATATTAATTAATAGAATTATCGATAATCCAGATTGCCCTTCATATTTAGGATAAGTTATTAAAGCCAATTTAAATAAGTCATCATCGGTCGTCTATCTACCGAAAGTAAAATTTTTTAATTGAAGTTATGACGCAAAGTCATGGTCTTCAATAAGATTGTCTTCTGACTAGATCAGCGGGAAGATTGGCAGTGACTAATACAAATAGAGCATGAGTCCTCTAGGAATCTGAAGAATAATCTTGTCTGGATATATTTTATAGTTATATACCTTTTAGAGCTAATAAGAGATATCCGTCCCGCATACATTACGAGATTAAATATATGTATACACTTAGCCATATTGCTTATAATTGGTAATTTAGGTTTTAGATTCAGTATTCAAGGTTTAACAACAACTTCAATTTTTTGAGTAGTATCGGAAGAAATGGTAAAGGTTTTACTCTAAGAAATGGTAGATTTGGTAAAAACCCAGGTGAATTTTTAAGTAAATTTAACGGGTCTTTAGACAAGAAAGAATTTCAGAGATTCCAAAACTCGATTATGGCTGACTTACGTGAACAACGTCAAAATCTGACCGAGTTAGCACCAAACGACATCCTGGTTGCCGCCAGAAAACATTTAACAGGTTTTGCTATAGATTGGTTCGATTCAACTATTGGTCCATTAATCGACAAGTCATACGAGAACGAGATGAAGAAGGTTCTGTCTTCTCCTTTAATTACGGTTTCAAAATTTTACAAAAGTTTGCCGAAGCTTTTGGAGTAGGTGTGTATATAAATGTTAATCTCGTAATGTACCATCTCTTGGAGTAAAACCTTTACCATTTCTTCCGCAGTTTCTGTTGAACCTTCTGTTCGCCAGAATACCTAAAAAATTGAAGTTGTTGTTAAACCTTGAACACTGAATCTAAAACCTAAGCTACTAAATATAAGCAATATAGCTGAGTAGGAGTGTATATAATTGAATCTCGTATTATATGCGGGACGGGTATCTGTTATTAGTTCTATAAAGTATAAAACTATGAAATATATCCAAACAAGATTATCCTTCAAATTCCTAGAAGACTCATGCTCTATTTACATTAGTCAGAGGCCTCACTACCAATCTTCCCGCTGATCTATTCAGAAGACAATTTCCCTGTGAATCCTCGGCAGAACTAATACTGAATCGAGGTAACCTAACTCTCTATGCACATGTGATTGCACATGGCCATGCTGGAGCTCGGTTAAGTGATATCGCTGCGAGGTGCTACTTTCTAGTCATGGGCTGGAAATGCTAACAATACTGTTACGGATTATATCCGATGTCTTTACTATATCTCGTATTATAACGGGCTATAGAGTACACGGACAGTAACGGCTCGACGGAGTAAAGAGATGCACCCTG